>UCOL01000727.1:0-53204 GCA_900474335.1 Ormyrus nitidulus
TTTACTTTTAACAATAAAGTTGGGAATCTAGAAGACTTGAAGAATCTCCCTGAATGTTTTGGAAATATTTTAACGAATATTCTTTGAGTACTGATAAGTTGAACGCATTTGCTGCTCCGTAGGAGTGTGCACCCGCCAGTTGATACGGACTGGGAAAGAACCTTCTTAAGAAACACTCTAAGTCTTTTTCAATGAAACTCAAAAAGATGTACAAATTCAATATAAAGCTTGTCTTTTGAACAGATACTTTCCCTTCAATGCACCTTCAAAGCTACTTTGCAGGAAAATGTATATTGTAGTATATTATGTGGCAGGAGCAGATGTAGCAGTTTTTTTTTTTTTTTTTTTTAGAGATAAACGCATCTTACCTGATAGTCAAAGAATCCGAATTATCTTTTCATTTTCCTTTTTCCGATTAAAGATGATCTTCGCCATTCAAAGTGAAATAAAAACCAATAGAAAATGTAATAATTTTAGGTTTATCAACTTATTCAATTTACAGAGAAAAAAATTTTAAAACGTAGGTATCTATATATTGTAACTTATGTATTATACGTTATTTTTATTGATAGTTTATCAATTTTACGCCTAATAATATTTTATCCAATAAAAAAGCTTGTACTAATCCATTTGTTGTAAAACCAATAATCTACTTGAAAACAGAGACCTCTATAACAACTATGAAACTGCACATTTTCAAAGATCTCCTACCTGTATATCTGTCCTCGTCTTCCTTCGTGATTTAAGTTTCGTTTATATTGAAGTACTGATTACCTCATCTTTCAGTTGACAGAAAGCAAGCAGCTGAGATCTTCAGGAAACGTATCTTGAGCCTTCTTGGCTTTAGTTTAATTATATATCGCGTTAAATGTATTTGAATCATTAACATTTTGTTCTCATATTTTTTTAAACGAATAAGTGAACAGTAATAAAACATTCTATTTATTCATTTATTTTGAAAGGTAACAGTAAAAAATGTTTAATATGTAAATATAATTCTTAACTATTGATCGATATAATTATAATTTTTCCGAAATACAATTATTTATATTCGATTTTTTTCAATGCGTTTCTATTGTTATTTATTAAATAAAAATATCCATATGTTTATTAAAATACCAGATATTATAAAAATAAAATTGCTTTGAAAAAAATATCTTAATTTTTTCAATTTTGAATTTTTACTTTAAAATAGTAGTCAAGTAGATTAATTTTAATCTTGTTTACATCTGATAAAGATTCTTTTATGTTAAACCTGCAACTAGTATGATTTTCAAATCATTAAACGATGAGGTAAGAGCTCATTAGACTAATAAACCAATCTGCAAAAACTAGTCTCAACATTATGCAATCTGTTTTTATGATAAATTTTTTATTAAAATAAAAAATTGTAACTATCGAAACCGAATGCATAAATGTATTTTGAATTTTAAAGGATTTAAAAAGATTTAGTTCCAGAAAAAATGTCGGAGAATTCTGAACAAGGATTTGCGACAAAGGCAATACATGCAGGGCAGGACCCTGAACAATGGACTCACGGTTCGGTCGCACTGCCAATTGTAATGTCAGCAGCATTTCAACAGGATTCACCGACACAGCACAGAGTAATACATTTAAAAATATTAGCTTCTAAAAAAATTGATAATCCAGGCATTCTCATGGTTATAAATTGTATAGCATCAACTATACACACATAAAGAAACTTGAGAAATTTGAAAAATGGGAAAACTACTGTATGTCGAAAAATTACTCCTTAAACTAACAATTATTATTTTTTTCTAAATAATTTTCGGTATCAATAATACATGAGTTTCTTTCGAAAACATATCTTTTTACATGTAGTTCAATGCTTATAAGTTTATTAGGATTATTGCGTAGTACACGGAGAAAAAGTCTCAGTATAAATTACTATACTGTTTAGAAAAGCGAGCACAGACTGCCAAAACCCAAAAAATTACTATACTTTTTAGTAAATTGTAATGAAATTTTAGTAAAAATTCGTGTAATTTTATTAAATGTTCCTGAAATTCCAGTAAAATTTACTAAAAAGTATGGTAACTTGATGGGTTTTGGCTGTCTGTGCTTGCATTACCAGAACATTTAGAAATTTTTATTGAAATATTTGTAATTTTTACTGAAATATTTCTCTCCGTGTAAAGACATTTTGTAGCTAAAAAATATATAAAAGTTCACCTCAACACAATGGAACATTTTTATGACTTCAATTATTCTATTTATGAAGGGATATGTATACGGAGGAAGTGGCAATCCAACTAGAGACTGCTTTGAAACATGCTTAGCTGCTATAGAAAATGCTAAATACGGTATCACATTTTCATCAGGACTTGGCGCAACAACAGCGATAATCGCTTTACTTAAAGCTGGTGATCATATTATTAGTGGCGACAATCTATACGGTGGAACGAACAGCCTATTTCAACGATATGCCTCTAAACAAAATATTCAAACCACTTTCGTAGAAACTGAAGATTCAAACAAATTTATTGATGCTGTTAAACCAAATACAAAAGTAAGATCAGCTAAATTTAAAATGACTTTAAAAACAATAATAATTTGAATTTTAATATAAGTTATAAAATAAGTATTAATCAAATAATATGAATATTGTATGAAATACTGTTATTTAAATTTTTAGTTGATTTGGCTTGAAACTCCAACAAATCCCATGCTGAAAATAGCCGATATTAAAAGTATAGCTGATAAAGTGAAAGCTATTCGATCTGACATTTATATTGTAGTAGATAATACATTTGAAACATCATATTTTCAAGTAAAATTTTTATAACATTACATTTCAAAGTTATATAAAATTAAATAATGTTTAATTTTCTTGTAGAGGCCTCTAGAACTTGGTGCCGATATTAGTATGTATTCATTAACAAAATACATAAATGGTCATTCTGACATTATAATGGGTGCTGCAGTTACAAAAAAAGACGATATTGCAGAAAAATTAAAATCCATTCAAAGAGGTAAAAGGATTCTTTTATTTTAATTAAAATATAAAATTAAGAATAAAAAATTTGTACTTTTTAAGTAATGGGTATAATTCCATCTCCAAATGACTGTGCTCAAGTGAATCGTGGTATAAAAACTTTAGAACTAAGGATGCAACAACATATGAAAAATGGTTTAGCTGTTGCTAAATTCTTAGAAACGCATCCTTACGTACTAAAAGTAATACACCCTTGTAAGGAAAATCAAAGCCTATTAGATTTTCTTATTGTTATCATCTGATTATCTTAAAAACAAATAATAATTATTTTACAATAACAGATTTGCCATCTCATCCTCAGTATAAGGTAGCTATTAAACAAATGACGGGACATAGTGGAATGGTGTCTTTTTACACCAAAGGAAACGCCAACAAATTTCTAACATCATTAAAAATTTTTTATTTACCGAATTCACTGGGTGGCGTACAATCATTAGCTGCATTACCGTAAGTAAAATTTAAGACCCGTAATTCAATATTAGGTATTGATAATGATAGAATAGTGCATGCTGATACTAGTGCACGAAACTACTTATTGTGCTTGGGCGGCAAACTCGCACTCGTCGAGAATCACCTGAACACACACGTATCAAATACGTACTATTTTTTTTTAAACAAAGCGTGGCCAATCAAATCTCGCAGTGTTTGAAAAAGAAAATTATGTTTTTAGATCTACTATGTCGCATTCATCTATATCAAATGAAGAAAAAAGTAAACTTGGAATTACAGATAATCTTATTCGATTATCTGTAGGAATCGAAACAGAAAAAGATCTTTTAATGGATTTGGATCAAGCTTTAAAACAATCCGTATTATAAAACATTTTTATAATAAAATTTTGTAATAAATACAATCGAAGTTTTTAAAATTAAATTTAAAAGATTATAAATAAATGTAACTAATTTTAATGTGTTTAATTTTAGTGAACATATTCACATAAGTTTAATTATTAGGTAAGAATTTGTAATAAATGTCTGTCATTTTATTATTTTTGTAAATATCAAGTGCAGTAGAAATTGAAGTTTAAAATAAATAAATCTTACAACAATATGTGTATGTTACATAAAATATAGATAATAAATACTGATTTAAATATTTTAAAATCTTGATTCCGTGAACGCAAGGTTAACATGATTGGTATTTAAATAGAAATAATTAAATTCAAAGAATAAACATTCAAAGATATTAAACTGAAAAGGAAATCAATTGAGAAAAAAATTTCAACAATAAAATATATTATTAAAGACTAATTGTTCTGAACTATTGATATCAAAATTAATTTAATATCATTAACCATTTACTAGAATACTTTATTAATTGAAGAACATTGCTCTCTAATGTAATAAATGTAATCTACATATATGCCTAGGCAAAATTTTATTTTTTATAAAATTGCATTTAACTGAATGTTTTTAACCTGCATTCATATATAAAACAATTAATATAGTGTTTTATGATTCAGCACTTAAATTGTATCTACATATTAATCAAATGTACATAACTTTTTTTATTTTTCTATCTTCCAAATTAGTTCAGAAACATATTTGTTATGAAAAATAACAATAATAAATAAGTATACAATAACAAATTTACAACTAAAGATTATAAACATTTAAATTTTTATTTTAATATAATAAAGTCGAAAACTTAACATGTAAAAAATCATTGAAATAAAATAACTCAATTGGAAAAACCCTAATAAGAGGTAATCAAATTATGCTTTTTTTGTAAAATTATTGTATTTACATTTGCATCCGACTATACAGGATTTAAGTCAATTTCAAATAGAACTTTTTATTACTAAATATTAACATAGTTTGTAAATTCTATTCTATGCAAAATCATAAGAAATGAAAATAAAATGATTAAAATTTTGACTATTTTAAATTTAAAAAAAAATTAATATTTTTAATTGTAGAAATGTTTTACATAAAACAATGTATAATATTAAAATTATCTAAATTTTAAATTAAAAATGAATACATGCTCAATGAATTCATGCTAACTAAATGTTCAGCAGTCGATAAAATAAAATTCTTTCTTTTCTGATGTCGTTTCAAATGCTGACATGCTTTATTCACAAATGCAAATTGATATTATACAAAAAGTATCAATTTTCATTGCATGATAATATTCAAATTTTGCTATACAGTTAATTTAAGATAAGTTAAGTTAAATTCGAGGCATTTAATTGTAATTTAAAAAAATTCAAAAATATTCATAAATATTCATAAACTTTTATTCCTAATTAAAAATTAAAACACATAATCTTAAATGCACTTTTTAATTTTACACTTAACGAAGTGAGTATCAGTTGAAAAACTTACAAATTTTATCTCAGTAAAANAACTTTTTATAGAGAATATTAAATGAATTTTACTTTTCCATAGAGAATATTGAATCATTGTCATTGTTAATACAAAAAGGGAATCTTGGAGAGACAAAGGACAACAAAGCAAGGTAACCAAAAGGCAAGTAAACAAAAATAAAAATAGCCAATTGAAATTCGTTAAAAGAAGGCTCTGTCTGCGTACACCCACCCGTCTACATTATTGAATACGTTAAACCAAATAAATTGTTTTTAATAGAATAATATAACTTACCGAAGGTCGCACTGCAATCTCCTTAAAAAACAAAACTGTGTCAAACGGTTTTCGTAAATGTCAAAAACTTTGCATAACCTATATAATTAATACATTTTCAACAAATAAACACTTCATATGAGTAAAAAATTAATGTATTTACTATACAAAACACCGTTTCTTCTTCTCGCAATTTCGAGTGAACAACAAGCCCGAACGTGAATCCGCGCGCAAACGGCCGCTGCAAGTTCTTCGCTGCGCAGACTCTGTTCGCGGCCCCCAGGAAAAGCGCGCGAAGCGTCAATTCCTAGAATTCATAAGATTCAAAATCATGATAGATTTAATAAAAACGTGACTAATGGCTTTTGATTTATAATACAACTTTTTTAAGAGCAATTTTTGCTACAAATGTGTACATTCTTTTTGTTTTTAGTAAAATTAACTGAATATTTTTAGTAATTCTTTTTTAGTTTTAAAATCAAGTGTGCAACATTTAGATGAGCGTCGGTTTTAAAAATCCACAATTTTCGAATCTCCAAAGTAATTGACACTGGATCCTATAAAGTAATTATTTGGAATTTCAAATAATGATAACAATTATATACAGTTAACACATTTATTTTTTTAACACATTTTTAAAACAAATTTTTTACAACATCGCAAATCAATGCAAGCAAAAAATTGTTTACAGATGAAAAAAAACAGTAGTACACTGGATAATGAAATTGAAATTCAATGAAAAAGTAGGCAAAAGAGGCGAAAGAAATGCGTTGTTCTTCATAAATATTACTTCTGATATAGGATTTATGAGAGGCAGGACATCGAATTATGCTTTTCACTTGCATTCACAGGGATCACACTTGCACTGAGCACCGGATGATTTGCATCCGCACTTCTCTGAAACATTAAAAAAGGTAATAATTAATAAACAGCGCGATTTACGAAAAAAATTATAAAAAGTATTTCCTTAATATAGTTTTATAAGTTAATATTATTATCATTAATTTAAATTTTAAATAAAATTAAAAATTACAAAATGAAATTATTTAAATGGATAAATTTTAATTTCATACTAAAGAGAAAAACCTAAAATTAATTTTAAACTTAGAAATTTAATTGTACATCACTTTTCTAAGAGAGGATATTAACTTTTCATTTTTTCAAGGTTGGCAGTAGAAAATGTAATCTCGAACAAAAGCTAATAACTGTCATTTCTTTCGAGAGTCGACTACTTAGCGAAATCTAAGTGAAACTACACAATCAACTTTTTGCAAAGAATTCGCAGAAAAAAGCGCGGTCACGTAATAACAATAAAGTTTGCATCTCGGAACAGCTGATGCGTCGGTTCTGCTCGCGGCCGTTGACCATCGCCAAAAGAGAAAAGCCGATCGTCGAACTATCCTCAGCTGCACTGAACGATTGATAGCTTTAATAAACGCTGGCTGACGTAAGTCACTGTTAAAGGGCGTAAATTTTTCATTGTAGGTTACTGCTTTTTAAGTACCTTAGAAAGTCACGGGTAAACTAAGTTGTTACTCTCGAGCTAACTGCTACTGCATTCTTTGCTTGCAGTTCGCGCGTGTAATTTGCTAATTTAAGAAATTTTAAGAAAATTTTAATGGCGCAATTGAAATTCTTTAATTTGCAATAATTGTCCAAATGGAAACGAAAGTGTTTAATGATCTATTAGTTTTTTCAGTAGTAATAAAAAAAGGTATTTGTTATACGAAAATTATATGCTACAATTTATTACCTCCGCAGCTTCCTTCGCTGCACTTGCAGTTGTCACCACAGCTGCAGTTCTGGCATTTGTCTGTAAACAAAAATGAATATTTACTATTTAGCTGAAAAAGAGATTTTTACCATATTTTAATTTAGATTATTATTATAATGATTGTGAAAAATTAAATCAATAATCTACTAGACTATTTGATACCAATTAATGTTAGAGCTATTATTATATTATACAAGAGTACTACTAAACAAAATCTAAGTGTTCCTCAATTGAAACATTTTAAATTGAATAATAGATCTCTCAAATCTTCTACAATTTGAATCATTTATGCATTTAATTGAAAAATTTCGTATGGGAAGCATGACCAATTAAAACTTGAATTTGTATTAAATTCTATGAAATTGAAAAGAAATTTTTTATAGACATTCCAGTCTCCTCGTGATTGAACTACTTCTATTCCATTTCATTAAATTAATCAACGACTTTCGAATAGCAGACTTGAAAAAATGAACTTCCGTCAAATATTCTTAATGATAGCACATTATTGGAAGCAAGTGCACGAAAGCATAAAAAATATACTCTACTTCTCAAACTTCTATAAAAAATTTAATAATTTCATTTCCAAATAAAATTTATTCCAACTCATCGAAAAGCACTATTTGATTGCAAAGCAATAATTTAAGTCTCCACCGGAATAAAGAGAACGAAGAAAATGCAAAGGCTGAACAAGTAAAAGACAAAGGCATCAGCACTCGGCTCTAAAAACCGCAAAAGTCAGCGACCGACGCGTATATCTATATACGAGCCGGAGAAAATTGTCTCTCAAGTAATTAGAAAATACCGCGCTGGCAAATCATCTCGCGCACCGTTAGATGTAGCAGTAAATACCTCGCGGCCGATGATCCCACGCACCGGCTCGCGTGCAATTTGCACCGGTGCACTTATACACGTTACAGTCCGATCCTAATTGCATTTCCGGCACCGGCAAAATCAGTTCCTTCTTATTTTTCAGCGAGAAAATGGAAAATCTCCCTACAAGTCGAGTGAGAGAGAGAGAGAGAGAGAGAGAATCATAATGGGAGAAAACGTTTCCCACGGAGTCGTCATCGCCGCTTCTTTCTCTTGCGCTTCGAGAGCGCCCCTATATTGCATTCCTCGCTATCATTGCCCTGCACTTGAGTCGAGAACGCGTCAAGGCTGGGCTTCATCGAATTTGTCGCATTGGACGTTTCTTTTATATTGATGCGTTGCGCGAAATTCCGATATTCCTTTTATGAAATGCTCGAGAATTTTATTGAAATACGTTTGAATAGAACTTTAAAATGCGTATCGGAGGAAAATAAAATTATTTATGTGATAGAGATTCGATGTAATAATAAGTTTAAATATATTAAGTAAGATACATCGTCTATATCGTCTTCGATCTCTAGTCAAACGGAAATAGTTTTGCGTTTTAACTGCAGCAGAAAATTTGTAAATGTTAAATGAAGAGTATATATTACAATGATGAGTAATCATGTTTATGATTATAAACAGGCGTATTTTAAAGACAGAGCTCACGTTACCATTACTCGCAAGCAAAGAAAGATACTCGAGGAATTTAATTAAGAGAAGGAATGAATTGTAGGCCTGCAGTTAGCATACTTTCCTAATTCGTGACAAACGCTATGGTACCATTTCTACTCGCGGTTCGAAGAACCGGCTGATCAATAGATTTTACAAGCAAGAAATTGTTGCTATAAAGAGTGGCTTTCTGTAAAATTGCTTTCTGCAAGTGAATGTCGAAAAAAAACGTTGTTTTTCTGGATGCCAGTTAATTAATTAATTCGGTTGTTTAATTAGAGATATTAAGACACGTATAGCAGTGAGATAATTAAAAATCTGAGTGAGCTTTTATTTACTCGAGGCTTTTTTATCGTAAAACTTATCGTTTAGTTTACAAAAACTTATATTGAGCATTCGTTTTAATGCGAATGTGAATGAAATATTTTACGAAAACGTTTCAGTGTTGTTTTTTTAACATTCGTTTTGAAAAGAACATTATTTTACGCGTAATAAAAATTTAATTAGATTTTTCTGCATTTAGTTTGTAAAATAAAATTGGTAAACGTAATTCTTTTCTATAATTTAAGTCAAATTAATTATTTTAAATTTACAATAAAAGTAAACATTTAAGAATCTATAAAAGAAAAAGGATGGTTTCTTTTATTTCAATATAAAATTGTTACAAATTTTCAATTAAATTGATTTAAAAAACCGTATCTTAATAAAATAAACTCTAGTTTTTTAAAATTACTAACAATGTTTTAAACTAGTACAGGTAAACAATTAAAATTTAAAATCTCATGACTAAAACCACGTAACCAAAAAAAATCGTTACACGTCGCAATACAGACCGACCTAAAAACACAGACAGTCCAAGCTCCAAGACTCAATCGTTCTTTAACAAGAATTTACCGCATTCTTATGCATTCTTTCATACATTTCGGTGATTGGAAAATAGTGCAATTCCTTCGCCCGTTTCACTCGTACATCTAACCCCCACACGTGAAATCCCACTCAAAAGCAAAGCGTCAATCGATAGACGCGAAATCAAAGCAGCCTCAACTCACCCTTGCACTTGTCACAGTCTGGTCCAGGCATCTTGATAAGTTAGTTTGGGTTGCTGCTGCTTAACAGTTGTTGATTGCACGACGATTCTCGGCTGACTCTACGTCGTGCTGCGCGACCTGCCAATTTATCGATCGCTCCCCTACCACTCAGCCGGCTTCCTCTCTCTCTCTCCTTCTCTGCCTCGGCGTTTCTTCTTCCCTGCACTGTACTACCGGCCTAAGCGTCCTCGAGCTTTTTCTCCCGTCGGTGCAGACCTAGGCGGCTCTAGAGGAAAAGGCTGTAGTTTTTGCCTTCCGAAATCGGTGTGAAGTCGCTGCGAAAGGACGTTCTTTGAGGCTGGGGTTAATTGTCGTAAATGGAAAATGCGGTTCCGCGTCGCACTTATTAACTGGAATTGCAGACCTTTTTAGATTGTAAGAGTTAAAAATTGATTTAGGCACTTGTATAAGAAGGTTCAAGATTGATTTTTTAATTTAAGAAAGACTATTACTATTTGTTGAGTGAAATTCAAAAATGTAGTGGAAGTAATCATTAAAATTCCATTCTTAGTTTGTAAATAATTACAGTATACGTTTTTACATAAATAATATAGGTCGTAAGCATTTAAAAAAATTTAGTTTGCATTGCTTTTGTAACATCATTATATGGACCTCGTTATGGACTAATGACTTAGAAATTCAAGATGCTTTTTCAGAGAATTATCGGTACATTGCGTGTTTCTACAATATTAAAGTCTCTTGCATGTAGAAAACAAATAATTAGAAACAAAAATTATTTAACTTGAACAGTTTTCAATTACATTTTTCCACTTAAAAGTACAATAATTTTAAAGATCATTCATGCGAATATTTTAATTATTTTTATCTAATTAAATTATTTCAAGAATCCTTTATTTTCATAAAATAAATTCAATTAAAATGCAGGTATAATGCCAGCAAGTAGTATGCCCATGATTATAATTATAATAAAAATGAAAATAATTATAATCTTATTTAAATGACAGGTAATTTTTATTTATAATAGTTTTCCTAAAATAATAAAGAACGAAAACGACTTTGCATTGTATTAATAGTAAAATTTTTCAACCAATTATGGAACTATGCCACAAAAAATAACAAAAGTATAAGCAATTTAAGGAAGTAGACAATCAATAAAGACGCAAGCGGAAGTATAAAATACGTTTAAAAATATTGAGAAACGAGAGCAAGAAGTTTAAATGAACAAAACCTTCTCTATGTATATATCAGAAATTAAGTTAACAATTGCATTACTGTTTAGCATCAAATGAATTTTTTAAACCAATTAGACATTTAAAAAACAACAATATAATTCTTCGATTTCTTGTTCCTATACATACAACTGTAACGGTATCCCACTTTTTCTTATAATAACTTCATAAGTACTGCATAATCTAATATTTTTTCTAACATAAATGTCCCGTATCCCCATTATATTTGTTTTTCAACGCATTAACTGCTTTTTCAAGAACTCGAGTGCATTCAAACGTACAGCTCTCATCTTTTACAATATTGAAACCCAATTCAAATCCCACGACACGCAATCAGCTCTTCCAAACTCATTAGTCCCAAAACTCTCTTTGCGCATCTCCTCGCTTAATTAGACGCACGCCGTTAGTCGAACGAGGAAATTCAGCGCGCGCAGCAACAAAAGCGGCACAGGAGTATAGAGGCAAGGCCGGCGAAGCAACAAGAGCGTTGAATTTAGAGCATGGAATAAAAAGCTGGCCGTTTTCCCTTTTTTTTCAGCGTGCGCAACTGCGTCGCTCGATCGGTTTCACTTTTTCGAAAAGTCCCGTGATCGAAGCCAAGAGAAAAATCCGAAGTTTGGAAATGGACAGCTTAGGAGTGAGGTTGTGATTTAGATGGGTGTAACTTTTATTATTGGTAATAAAATATGGATAACAAGTGGAGATTTACGTAAGTCTTGTATATAAGTTTCAAAATTACGTTAAACCTTGAGTTTTAATATAATTGTTGTGTTATTATTGTATACTTTTTAATGCTTAGGCTTTATTACTGAACGATTTTTTTAGAAAGATTAAATATCTGATGTTGATGGTTGATAGTCGAAATTGAAATTTATTTCATTATTTAAGTATGCAAAATAATTATTGAAAATAATAAGTCAAGAATCTATATTTTTGCTAATTAATCAATACTGCGTGTATAGTAACATATTTTCTAGGTAAATATAATAAATTAACACATTTAATTGTTATTTTCTATCTTACATTTATTTAAAAATTATAAATCTGATTTACACAATCAATTAATCAATCTTGTATTGTAAAATTAAATAGCTGCAAATTTATTGTAATAATTTCTAAAAGTAAAATCTTTTTCGATTTAATTAAGTGAATTTAATAGAATGTATATATTGGTCCCAGCACATGTTTTATAAAATTCATTAAATCTATAAATTAAATAAATATTATTTCTCAACAGGAACAGCTAGATGTTTCGCTCTGGACAGATTTTGATTTACCGGAACAATCACTGCAGCACTTGCAGTCGCCGTCACATTTACAAACCTTTGAACCATCTGTAAATAAATAGTTACAATTTTTAGCAAATCTAAATCTGAACATTAAAAAATAGCTCAAACAAAAATTTTTTCTTCTTCAATTGAGCACTGAAAATAATGCGCCTACCTCCACATGCTGCGCAGCACTTGCAGCCTTTATCAGATTCAGTTAAATCAACGACGACTTGGCACGAGTAGCTTTTACCATCTGTTTCGGAAGACTTGCAGTAACATTTTACGATTGTATTGCCCTTGGTAGTCTCGACTTTTACGCAGCAGCAAGCATCTTTACTATCTTTTGAGCAGCAAGAACAACACTTGCAATCACCTTCGCACTTGCAGACTTTGGATTTATCTGCAAAAAGATTTAATTATTAACAATTACGCATATTTCCATTTAAAAATTCTACAAAAGGAAATTATAAAAATTACAAGATCCTTATTTTCTTCAAACTATTATTCACTTATTAGATAAAATATAAACAATGTACAATTTACAAAAATTATTTTTAATATTTTCTAAATCGTTTTCTACTTGAATGTTATTAAATGTAAAGCATATAGATATATAGTTACCTCCGCAGGCTTTGCAGCATTTGCAGTCTCCATTTGCAGAGCAGCAACAATCTTTCTTTTTATCCCCATCTTTGCAGCAAGGGCCACACTTGCATTCACCTTCACATTTGCAATCTGTATTCTCATCTAAATAAAGCATTGATGTAAAAATGAAGTTAATTATCTTGAATAAAAATTTTAGTAAATTATTATATACCTCCGCATGCTTTACAACATTTGCATCCTTTGCCGTCTTTGGAGTCGCCACAACAATCTTTTCCAGATTTAGTAAGCTTGGAAGCATCTTCTGAAGTGCAACAACAGCAGCATTTACAATTGTCTCCACATTCACAAGCTTTAGACTTGTCTGTTANAAAAAACAAAACATAATTAAAATTTTTTTCATTAACAATAATTTTTTTTTTAAACTTGAACATTAATATTCTACCTCCACAAGCTTTGCAGCATTTACATTCTCCGTCACTTTTGCTGGTGCAACACCAGCTCTTCTTTTTGCAGCACTCGCAGCATTCGCAATCGCCTTTGCATTTACAGACTGCGGATTTATCTGGAATGAAAATTGCATTGAATTTTCAGTTAGTTTAGTTAAAAAAGAATTTTCAATGAATGTGAAATTTGCGAAACCGTACCTCCGCAAGCGTCGCAACATTTGCAACCCGCGCCACCTTCGGCGGAGCAGCAGCAGCTCTTCTTGCCATCCTTAGTCTCCGAACATCCTTTGCAACATTTGCAATCGCCGTCGCATTGGCAAATTGCATTTTCGTTTCCGCAGGCCTCGCAACATTTACAATCAGTGCGGGTCTTCGAGTCCGAAGAGGTGCAAAAACAGCAGCACTTGCATTCTCCTTCGCACTTGCAAGCCTTACTCTTGTCTAAAAAATAAATAATGTGTAAATGATTCTTACATTTTAATTCAATACTATTTAGAATAAATAAAAAACGAGTTTTACCTCCGCAGGCAGCACAGCATTCGCAAGCTTTACCATCTTTTTCAGAACAGCAGCAGTTCTTTTTCTTCTCAGATGTTGAGGTGCACTCTACTTTCTTACCTATAAACAGTTAAAAAACTGAATTAATTTTTCTTTATATATAAAAGAAACCCAGTTTGCACGAAACTTGAAATATTATGAGCTTTTTCATGCTTTTCAACATCTTTTACGAGTTACATTTTATCATTCTTTCAATTTTTTAATAAAAACAAAATTTAATTATTACACACCTCCGCACGAAATGGAACACTTGCAGCTTCCACTACCTTCCGGCAGCTTGATGACAACGCAACAACCTTGATTCTTGGTTGAACAAGCTTTACCAACGTTGCACTTGCACTCGACGGTCTTGGTGCCTTTCGAACTTACGATCTTAATGGTGCAGCAAGTTGCTTTTCCCTTGTCGCTCTTTGATTTCGGACAGCAAGAGCAGCACTTGCAGTCGCCCTCGCATTGGCACGTGTCAGATTTACCTAACAAAAGTAGAAGTATTAATATACTGGGATGAATCGTAAAAACTCATTGTTTTTAATTAATTCAGAAGTAATTAGTGTAATCTATAAAATTTTCAAAGACAAAATTATAATATTCATCAATTTGAATTAAAATTTTAAAACGTATAGTTTCATCTCCCCAAAGAAGTTGTCAAACTGAACGATAATTCATTAAACGCATTTATTTGAATTTTATTTCAATTGTTGTATACGCTTTTTATTTCAATTAAATTAAAAAAAAAACATAATAAAATCAGTGTAACAATAAATATTTACCTCCGCACGCGTCACAGCACTTGCAGCCATCGCTACACTTCGAGTCCTTGGACTTGGGGCAGCAGCAGCAGCACTTGCAGTCGTCACCGCACTTGCACACACCGGACTTGTCTGTAGTCAAAGAGAGCAAAGGATATTATTGATCTTCGAAGTCAGTAAGCAAATAAATATTCTATAAATGTAATAAAGTACACTCACCACCGCAAGCTCCGCAGCATTTGCACCCGGATTCGCCGCAACATTCGCAGCCAGATTTCGCTGCTTTTTTGTCGCAGCACTTGCTGGCTTCGGATTTACCTTTCGAAAAATAAAATTTACGTAAAGTACGAGCATTTTTTTTATTTTACAAATAAGCAAATAATGCGTCTTTAAAACTGTTGTAAAATTGAAATAACTAGAAAAAATCTATCTTATCGTATTTGTTTTATCAATGCAAACCAACTTCTTTAAATTATTATTAATTGCTAAACGAAGTAATAGCATTCGCTTTTTATTTCGTAATTTAAAAATGTTTACCTTTACAGCAGTCGCAACATTTACACTCGTCACCGCATTTACAGTTTCCGCCTCCACAGTCGACGCAGCACTTGCATTCAGTACAATTACCTATAATGATATAAAAATAAATATGTTTTAATTTTTTACAATATCAATAGCCAAATAAATAATTACCACGCGAGAAAATGAAAAATAATTATTTATTTTCAATTTTTCAACTTCAAAATTTGACGCGATTACCATTATTATGCAAACGTTTTGCGAAGTATATATAACTTCAATCAGCGCGACTTTAATCGGGTGGATCATAAATTTAATCTTTTTATCTGATTTTTATATATCTACAAAAAAAAACAATCAGTTCAGCGCGGCCATTCTAATTTTATCGCGATAATAATTCGATCGTTATAAAAATATTATACTGCATAGCTAAAGCATATAATTTTCTCTTCTATTGCTACAAATTCTGCAAGAGTGACTCATCGAGGAATTCCCAGAATCCAACGCGAAACCAAAGTCCATTAAAACGCATATACGTTTTAATATCCACCTTTTACGTATCCACCGTAAGACAAGCGGTATCGAACACTCAATAAACGCAATCGACGCATCTTCAATATCGATCGTTCGTCGTTGGCTTATCGTGCTCGGACTGCCGGCGTACCGCTGAACGCCCTCCGTGTTATAAAAAAATTGTCGCCCGTTGCATTGCGCAAGATTTTCTAATCGCCGTTAATTGTTGGCGGGCGAGCTCGAATTTTATCGAATTAGCGAATTTAAATTATTAGAGCGAAGTCCGGTGATTGATTTCGAGCGGTGGCTCCGGTTGTTGCGCAGTACAACGGGGCATGAGTCACAGATCGGGTTTTAGAGAACGTGTGCAAAAGCATGCTGTAAGCGCCAGATTTCAAATTCAGCGCTCTTCGTACGTATTTCAGAGAACGCGGTATCAAAACGAAGGGAAACGTAGTTTGATTCAAAGAAGCAGCAAATCTCAAAATTATATCCCCAATTTAGAATTATGCTGCTAAAATCAAATTGTATTGTCTTGAAATTAAAAAAAAAAACAGTTTTAAAATTCAAATAGTAATCTTTAAAAAAAAATAATAAATCCTAAATCTTTCGAAATAATAATATTAAATTCAAAATCTAAATCATTCGAAAGGAAAATTCCATTCGATTACAATATGTAAAAAGACAAATATAATGAATACATATTTACTCACATTCCTTCTTGAGGGTCTCCATGGCTCGGTAGATAAGTCAGTTTTCCACTTGTTCCAGTGTTCGACGATACTGAAGGCGGAACGAGCGGGCATTTGAATTTATCGGGCGGGGATCACCGTCATCGTGTGCAAGAGCCAAGTGCCATGTGCAAGTTGTGCTGTCGTGCCGTGTGCAAAGGCCCATCCTCGGGGATTCGCGCCCCTTCGCCAGGGCCGTCGGTAGACTTCGCGTCGCCCTGGGCTTTAAGAGCCTGCGGGTGGGTTTGATGAAAGGATTTTTGGAGAGATTGACGAGGGAAATTTTGGATTTTGAGTTTTGATGGAAGGTTTGGAGGTCTTTAGTGACCTTTTGGATAAAGATTTTTGGGTTGGTTTTTTATTGAGAGTTGGTTCGTAGATAAAGGCATTTTCTTAGGTTTTATATTAACGATTTTCAGATATTTGTTTAAATTATTGTCTATTTTCGTAAATGATTTTTAAAAACAATCTTATGTGAATACAGTTTTCTTATCGACGATATTATTACATGAATTTATACATCATTATAAGCTTTATATCTTTTTGAAAAACAGATCATCTTCAAAAATTAAAATTCTACTTTAATACTCAAGAAAGTTAAGGTTTTTGATACGACCCTGCGTTGCTTCCAGTACTTTCATGGGTAACAACAACATCGTGCGCAACAAGATAACGTCATTGATGACTCTTTATTATACGTACTTTCCAGTTTGTTCGAGAATTTTGTATATCCCTAAACTACCATATGTTAATTTTAATACTTTTATATATCTTTTTTTCGAGAACATTTTAAACTTTCAATTTTTATAAATTTGATAGAATTAAAAACGAAACACTTTTAAATGTTCAATCAATGTTAAAACTCTACGCCTCAAATACGCATTATGGCAATTTATTTTTTGAAAAAATTAAAACATACTTAGAAGTTACATTTAGAAAAATATATTCGAAACTTTTGTTAATTTTATAGGTCGCTAATAAAAATGATGTAATAAAAATTCAGAAATAGGTTTTACAAATTATTAAGAGAAACGTTGCAATTTATCAATTATTTTAATTCGAAATTATTCAATTTCTTTTTCTTCATTTATTAAATAGTTAAAAGAATTATTAAATTTGTACGACAAAACTTGCTAAAATCAGAAGATCAAAAATTTGTAATTTACACAATTATAAATAATTTATTATCAATTTACTTAAATTTATATAAAGTTTAATAATTAAAAGTTATGTAGTGCTAAAATAAAAACAATTGCCCTGTTTATTATTTAACTTCGAACAATATAATCTTATAATAAACGTTCATTTATAAAAGTGCTTAGTACTAATATCAGTAAAATTTCTCCATCTTATTAAAATACGTCATACATTCACTGTATATAAAAAAAAACTATTATTAACAACTTTAATATTACATGAATTTTTTCTTCATTGAATTAGCTTTCTCTGCTACTGTTTGAACTCGAATGGACATTTCTGAGTTAATGCAGCCTGAATGCTGAGTATAATCAATAACACGACCTGTAAACAAAAATGTTTCTCCATAATATCTTTAATTACGGTTTGAATAAACATAATTTATTATATAAACATACCTTCATGACGAACTACAACTGTATTTTCAATAGATTCCAATAATTTTTTCGTCTTTGAATTCGGTGTTATTGAACTAGGCGAATAAGTTGATTTATTGTCAATCTAAAAGAACAAAAATTGGTATAAAATTAATATACTTAAACATTAAATTAAATATTTGAAATAAGTAAAAATCAAAATTTCAAACTTGCTTACCAAACGAACTTTTTTTGCCGATTCATATCTGACTACCGGTAATACAATATTTTCCTTGCTGGGTAGATCTGGAGTCTAAAATATAAAAAAATACAGTTTTTTTAGTGTCACGACACTTTGGAAAAATTTTTTTGTTAAAGAAAATAAATAAAATATGTTTACCTTATTTGCTTTTGGAGATAATTTTAATTTTAGCTGTGGATTTTTGCCAACTTCTTTACTCGAAACCGGTGTCAGAAGTCGATCATTGATATGTCCATGCACATTCTGAATTAAACACATGTCTGTACCATTAATGTACAAACTAAGAGGCGATCTCACACTGTCGAATGCAAGTTTTTGTGGCGTACCCGTTTTCAAAGCCAAATCTGGAAAATATTTCGTAGGCTTCTTCCTTCCCAATTCAGAAGGATTCGGACTCTTACCCGGCGTACAAAAGAGTTTCATTTTCGGTAAATTGACAGGAACATTTTCTCGAACTTGCGGAGATTCTTCAATTTCTTTGATATCTGTACCTTCAGGAGTTATTACGATTTTCGGCGTAAAAGGTTTAGAACTCGCTTTCGGAATGATTCGTTTTTGAGTTGATGAAACGTTGGATTTAGCTTGTACTTTTGGGGTTGATTTTGAAGAAATTTTTTTAGGTAAGGCAACTGGTCCTTCCAGAGCTTTTCCTGGAGGTTTTGACGCTGATTTCAGACTTATTTTCTTTTGTAAAGATTGTGGCTGTAAAGTCTTTTTAACTACCTCTGAAGTTACTTTAGGTGCACTTTTCGGAACTGTTCTAGGCGTTATTTTCATCTTTTGTATTTCTGAAGTATAAGACAATTTTCTTTCAAGCTTTTGAGACGATACTCTCGAAATAGTGTTTGAAATAATTCTAGGGGTCATTTTTTTGTCTTGAGAATTTTTACGCTCTAAATTCAATTTTTTCAACGAAGAAGCTTGAGTTTTTAAATTTGTGTTCGCCGGTTTCAATTGATTCGTTGATTTTTTAGATTTTATTGTTGATGAATTTTTACTTTTAGTTTTTAAATCACTTGGAGAACTTACTTTTTGAAGCATGTTCATAATTGGCTTGCTTTGAGTTTTAAAATAATTTTTATATTCAAAACATTCATTGAGTGTGTTTAAGAATTTGGCATCGTCTTTAATTTCAGCAACAGTTTTATCTTGAATTCCTAATTTGTAAAGCGTTTCCAAACATGTAGTATCTGCATTTGATATTGGATCTTCTCTTTCTATTTCCATCATTAATTTTGCAGTGTCTAAACATCTTTGCCTTCTTTTAGCTAATTCTTTTAGTAATGAACAATCTTTTTCATTTGGATCATACATATTTTCCGTACTATTTCTATATGGTTTGTCACTTGGGCTGCATGGTAATGGTTCAAAATCACCTTCAAATGAATTTTCTTTATTCTTACTCAAATCTCTATATTTTAGAAACTTAAATTTATCATCAGAAGATTCTTCTTTATGTAAATTTTTGTTTAAGATATCAAAATCACTGCTTAAATTTTCTTTTTTATTTTTAACAGAGTCATTAATTTTTAGTAAATTAAAGTCATTGTCAAATACTTTTTCTTCATTTGTTTTTGAATCACTATTTTGTAATACCTGAAAATCAATCTCAAATGATTCCTCTTCATTTAGTTTTAATATCTCTGTTTTCGTTATAAAATTTTGAGCAGAATCCTCTTTTTCATTTAAATTTAACTCCTTATTTTCTAATGACTTAAAGTTATTTCCAAAAAGTTCTTTTTTATTTATTATTGAATTTTTCTGTTTTTTTACAGATTCAGGGTTTTTCTTTGACGATGAATGCTTGATCTTCTCACTTGTATTCGAATACATATTAGATACAGATTTTGATCTTGGAGTTTGAACAACTTTTAATTTTAATTCACTATCAGTCTTTTTACAGGGCTCTGAACTTCTAATATCTACAGTACTATCATCTAATGAAGCCATTTGCCGTTCACAAATAGATAATATTTCGTTCATTTTTACAATTGGAGATTCTGGGTTGTGTATAACATTTTTTACCTTTGTTTTGTTATTTTGATTTTCACACATCATGTTACAAACTGTTTCCCAATATTCAAAGGATTTATCTGCACTGGGTGTAAATCTCTTAATTGGTGTATTACTTTTTGATCTAATTTGATTTTTGGGTGTCGTAAAAGTTTTAAATGCTCTAACAGGTGTAATATTTTGAGTGGAAGTTTCAATAATATGTCTAAACATACTTTTTGGCGTTTTTGTATCAATATTTTTATTTTTTTCTTTATATTCTGGAGTAGTTGGTTTTTCTAAGCTAGTTATATTCATTAACGATGGTGCCCATTCCGGCATTGATTCATCTTCAATAAATTTACATAATTTTCTAAATTCTCCAGTCATTCGATGCAAACTTATTCCTGAAGTATCACCAGTATACTGCTTTGTTGGAGACTCTAATGAAACAATAGAGTCTTCTATTATTGATACCAACTTCTCTGTAAATCTTGTAGGTGTTTTCCTAAATTTCTGTGAAAGTCTATTTAGTATTTGTGGAGGATTTTGAATATTTTCTTCTGGAGTCTGTGCACGTTCTTCAAATGGTGATAGGGCTTCATCTAGAGCTAATAAAGCATCCCAAACATCAGGTTCATCCATTTCTGCAATCATTCCTCCTTCAATGTTTAAAAATCCTAAAGATGAAGAAAAGATTCTTTGATTAATTTGACCTTAAAAAACGGAATTGGATATTAAAAATTTTTAACAAATTTGTTAATAAAATTAATTTAAAGAAAACTTAAAATAGTTTTACCTTCTTCTGGAACTTCTATCAAATTTTTATTTAAATGACTCTCTGTAGAAGGTCTTTCTATTATATTTTCCACACTAGAATTACAAGAACTTACTTTAATAGTCCCACTATCAGAACTTATTGATACAATATTTTCCGAAATTCTTTCATTTAAACTAAAACAGCTAAGTGAACATGCATTTTTAGACCTCTCTGAATGTTCAGACTGACTTTTTATTGATCGCATTTCAACATTGTTTTGAGTACTTGAATTGCACGAAGACAACTTTAAAGTTTCACTATCTGAACTGACAGTAACATTTTCCATCAATCTTTCATTAAAATTAAATAAATGGTCTAATTGAGTAGGTGTATTATTTGAATAACTTTTTGCAGAAGTGTCTTCTATTAAACTTGTATTTAAAACATCATACACAGGAGGTATTTCATTTGGTTTTTCTTTAGAGATGTTGCCTTCTTCATTTATATTTTGATTAAGAACATTATTAGATAGTCTGTCTTTCACAGATTCCTTCAGAGATGAACCTGAAGATATTTCATTCATAGACTCATTTAAAACGTCAGACATTCTTGGACTTTTTTGTAAATTCAATGTAGCTAGCATTGATGTGATATTTGTACACTTATCTTCTAAGGAATCAACAAAGGCTTCTGTTTTATTATCATCTGTTGAGTTGGTTATTGCAGAAGCTTCTCTACCTATAGAAAAATATTTGTACTATAGTTTTTATAGCAATATTTATTAATAGTGTCTAATCTAAAATAATCATATACAAATCTCTTGAAAATTCAAATTTACTACACAACTCTCAATTTTAAAAATTTTAGGTTACTATTCAATTCATTGCATGTAGCAATAGAAATATATATTTTTCTTATAAAAGATGATTTTCATACAAATAAGAAAGTAATTATTGAAAATAAAGGTCGTTTGCTATTAACTATTCACGTACGAACCTGCCAAATAAGGTACTATAGCGTCTCCTACTTACTCTGAAATTCAACTAAAGAATTTAACAATTCATTTGACCATCTGCGTCTTCTCAAGGACATTTTTACTTGTTTTTATTGACGACTAATCAAAATATTAGCAAATACGTCCAACTGCAGAAACTAACTTTTTTATCGAAGTCGAAACCGCTTGTAAACATTCATTTCACCTGTACGCGTACCGGCTGAATACCTGCGTGAAAAATCAAATCCGTAACGTTCGAAAATTCAAAATATCAGTGCTACCAAAATAGCGAACTTTAACAACGCAATTATACACAAAATGACAAAATACATCCGTTTTCTTAACAATAAACTTAAATTAAACTTAATTCTTTTCAAAACGAAAAAATAATCCTTTATAACGCTATTTTATCAATAAAAAAAAGTCATAATTAAGCATTTTGGGAATATGTAGCATTGCATATCTCTAAAAGCCGCATTCCATCTCGAAATGGCAGGTTGGACTTGTGTAGGTGTACAGTCCTACAGTGTGTACACTGTAATCGTCTTTGTTGTTTACGAAGGGGATCAATTAAGCATGTGTTGTGAGACGATTTGAGGGTAGGAGTAACATCGACCGATAATTTATTCACAACCCCGAAAGAGGTGCGTGCACGAAATTATTTCTAACGCATCAAATGTTAAGAAAATTTCTCTTTCCTAAGCAAGTTGTGCGTTTTGCATCATTTATGTTTCGACGAACGAGAGACCCTCGTGCGTAAAAACGGTGGATCGACTAACAAAACGAGGAATTAAATCAAAATAAGACGAAAGCAGCGGCTTAAGCAATGGCGAAAATCGTCGAGTCGCTCAAAAGGCTGAGTGTGGAGAATGGCTCGAGAAGACCAGACAAAGGTAGATTAGACAAAGGCAAGTTAGCCAAGAGTAAGGGTGAGTACGTTGTGTCCATCGAAGAGACGGTCTCGGTTGATGACCATAACTACGTTCTCGCGATTTGTGGCACCCAGAGGTAAGCAGTATACTTATATACTTATTGAGATCTTTGAAATAGATTTGTTTTGAGTGTGGATGAATTGACACTTTGACTACTTGCAGCGAACCTGAGTTCAGGATTGGAGCAGCGGTGGCTGATTATTCCTGCATAGTCTACTCAGCTGGAGAAACTTTTGCTAAAACAGCTACTCTCGAACACAATACTTCTCCTATTGTAGGTGTTAAATTTAATCCTACATCAAAAAATATAATTTACACTGCCTCCAGTGATGGAAACGTCACTGCCTGTGATTTGCGAGCAAAAGGAAAAGTCGTAGCAGAGTTTAGAGGTTTATATTTGTTACTGCATACTTGTGCTGCAAGCTTTTGTAATAAGATATAATATTATGGTTTTATTTCTATTACAGACAGTACAGAGGATGGAAAACTCAAACCATTAGCCAGTTTCGATGTCAGTTGTGATGAAAGGCTTATAGCAGGTGGAACTGAACATATTGGTGGAGATGCTTTTATACTTTTTTGGGACATAAGATACAGTAATTCTAAACTCAACGGCAAAAATAATTTGCTTGGAGGTTATTGGGAATCACACATGGATGACATTACTTCCTTAGTGTTTCATTCAAATAAAAGGGATGTTTTGGCATCAGGCAGTACAGATGGTCTCATTAATGTTTTTGACTTGAAACAAACTTCAGAAGACTCTGCTTTAACGTATTCCTTAAACACAGAATCTTCAGTGGTATGTGAATTATCAATAATTCCTTGAATTCATTACATAAAATTTAATTCTTTTCACAATATTGTTATGAAAGTATCGAATAGGCTGGCTCACCAATGATAATTTATGGTGTACTACGCACACCCATTCACTGCAATTGTGGGATTGTGAAGATGCAACCCCTTATAACAAATTTGACAGAAGTGATCTTGCTTTATCTCAAGTAAGAATGTTACTTATTTAATATTTTATACTTCTTAAAAAACAATTGTAAATCAGATTCTTATTTTTTTTACTTTCTTATTAGAATGATGATCCAGATAGCTGCTATCTAGTGCGGATACATGTTCCAAGTACATTTGGCAATCCTTACTTGCTTGCTGGTTTGAGCACAACAAAAGGGTATGTTATAATCATAATTAAACACAATAATCTCAATAATAATCGAATATTAATAAATAAATATTACTTGTTCAGAGAGTTCCTCAAATGTCTAAGTTTTGGAAAAAACCAATTGGAACCATATTACAATGTATCTGGAAATAAGCAAATTGTTCGAGACAGTTGGTTACATGAAAAGGTAAAAATTTTTACTGCTTTAAACATATATTTTATCTTAATTAGATAATTGTACATAAGAATTTTGAAATATAAATTTTGTATTTACATTTGTACATAAATGTAAATAATATACAAAATATTTATAACGATTTTTATCATTTTTAGAGCGGTTGTTTAGTCACAGGAGGTGAAGCAGGCATTTTAAATATCTGGAGGCAAACTGAGCCAGTTCTAATTCAAAGAAATGCAAATCCAAAACGGCCAACAAAAATTGGAGCAGAAAAGAGTCGTAGTGATAAAAATCACAGAACCAAGCCATATTAAAGTTGCACAAAATTGTTTAATATATATATATATGTAAGATTTAGTTTAATATTTTGTAAATGATAAAAACGTTATAAAGTAAAAAAAAGTAATTATTACTTAAGCGAAAAATTAAATTAAAATTAACAAAATGACTTACAAGTTTTACGCTACTCTTAATTTCATTGACTATTTTATATTTTATTTTTTTAACAATATTTTAAGAACGTTTTTCATTTAAATAATTTAATATTTTGAAATACTGTTTAAAAAAAGAAAGTTTGAAGTACATTTCGTAAGAATCTTTGTAGCAAATAGATTTTAAATAGTTTTTTTAAGACTTGTTATATATAAACTTGAAACATGAAAATTAAATCAAGGATTAAATAAAAAACCAATTCTTATTCGTTTACCCTTTTACAATCTTCTTTATTACAATAACAGTTGTATGTACATTTATAATAAATAAGTATTATTTTGTTTCTTATGTGGCTAGTTTTACTGAACAATGTCTGACATAACAATCGAAAACGTAGCACGTGTTAGAGTAAGTGTAGAATGGAATGCGAGTTTATCGTAATTGTAACGGAAAAAAAGTATATATATATATATAAAGTCTACTAGGAAAAGGAGAAAAATTACTTAGCGAACCAACTTCACAGAATATATCAAATGTGTCGTTCGATTCTTACAATCGCTCATACAAAGTATTAAGACTTAACGCCTAGAGGCTTTGAGGCAATCAATACATTCACATTGATTCTGATTTGTTTACCCGATGTCACGAGTAAATTTTTTTTTAATTATACAAGATTTAACAAGGATAAAGTTTCAAAAAAGGCGTTTCTTTAATGTTTCCAAAAATATATATAGCGTACGATAATCGCTTCACTTGTTTCAATATCGTACGATGCAATACATTCGGTACGGACTTACTCATAACAAAGGAAATGCTAGCAAGACTCGAAAATTCTTAACTACACGTGATTTTTTTTAATACTAGTTGAGTTTTATTAATTCTCGAACGACCTACCGAATCGTATCGAAATAAGAAAGAGCGTTCTGCTGCCGCTAGGAACGGACTTTTATTAAGATTAGGCATCTGTAATTTCAAATATTTTCAACCCATGAGTGCTAAAAATTTTTAATTTACAAAAGAATATGTTCACTATATTATAACAAGAATTTAGTAAATTCACTTAATGTAAGAAACATATTTTGAAACTAATTATATGTAAAATATGTTAAATGCAATACTCAGTCTATTATATTTCAGTTCAAAGTATAGAATACGTAAAAATATTCATTTGCTTGATTAAAACTTATTATCAGTAATATGTTTCACTTCACATCGTTAATTGGTTAAAAAACGAAATATACTGTGACTATCACTATATGATTATTTCATCTGTTATAAAATATCAGACTAAAATTGATATTTCAATCAATATTAACGTTAAATAATAGTTCAAGACTTTAAAATATTTAAATTTGTTTTTACCGTTGAAATAAAGTAATTTTAAAATAATTTATGCTTCACAGTTACTGCGATTGCAAGTTTTTGCAAAAATCTTTTATTAACAGCCGCAATAAAAACAATTTTAGTTATTTCTCTTCAGTTATAACACTAATTGTAACGTTTTTTCGAAAAAATCGAATACGTCAGTTTTAAAAAATGCACTTTAATAGATAAAATCGGTAAAAAAAATATTAAAAATCACAGACCCATAATCTTAAATCAATAATCGAATTTCTAAGCTATCAAGAAAATGAACAGTACAGTCAGTTATCACAATTATGATTTTTATCTTCATTTAGATCGAAAAAGTTAAAGAGTATAATGTATAAAAATAGTTTCCATGAGCATCACCCGTGAGACTAAAAGTTTAAGATCCCATTTGGTCTCTTTCATCGAACAGTCCGTTTAGAAAAATAAGCAGCGATTAATTGGAAAAAGTCATAGTTTATGTGGACTACTCTTAATCAACGATCAATGGGATTTTACAATTAATGTTAATACCAAGCGAAGACGGTTGAAAAAAGAAAAATAGCGTCAGCATTTATTCCTTGAATTCTTTGTTTTTGTAATTAAACGCGTGAAAGCTTTCTTTTCTTCACCCGCCTGCACCTTTACATTTTACAGTTGTTTAAGTTAAAGGACTACTATAGGCCATATTTTACTACTAGTTAATAATGATTGAGGACTCGAACTTGTCTTGAGTTACTTTGAAGAGATGAAAATTTTTAACTTTATTTTTCTTTGTTAAAAGAGTAAAATATGTGACAAATCGATGTTAATGACAATCTTAATATATGCTAAATTTAAAGACTTCATTATGTAGTTAGGAATGTTTAGGAATGATTGCGTTTAACAATGACTTGATGAAAAATAAATTTTAATCTTTTCTTGATACTATGAATGTATACTAAATATATCCTTTTTTATATATGTAATACTAAAATTCGAAAAGAAAGTCCTGTTCTTTATAATCATTTCAAATATGAATTATGTCTCGTATTATTTACTTGAAAAATACATTTCTAATACCTTGGGAATATTAGTTACTCTATAAAAGCTTTACTAAACCAAACAATTTCTTAATAAATATGTTCCATGTTTACTTTCATTTACAAAGATGTGTAAAGACAATTCTTTATTTATATAAATTTTTATTGTAACAATTTTTATTTTATTTTTGAAGCTGAAACAATATTATATACCAAAATAATTATCATCAAATTATGACAGGTGCTTTACTAAAATTCTTTGTAAAAAAATGTAACATTTATCATGATTCATTTTATGTAAGTTATAAAATTCGAACAGGACTTGATTTTACCGTAGGATAAAACAAAGTTGTTTTCGTCGTCAGGTAACAACGATTAAATACATTATCACTTATGCACACGCAGCGATGCAGTAACAACAAGGTATTTCTTTATTATTTTTTATATGTATATATATATATCTATATATATATGTGTGTGTACGCCCTCTGTTAAACCGCTTTATAACAATTCACAATTCGTAGACCTTTCATATATTTATAACACTGTACTGGAATTAAAGATATAGGCTATTGTCATTATGATTGATTGAGAAATATCATTCATTATTAATCTTTTTTTATATATATCAAGTTTACCTTAAAGTAGTGCAGTACTTTAATAATTTTTTATATTTTCGTTACTTCTTTCATCACACACGCCATTGATTGACAAAAAAATTGATTTGACCCTATTGCACGTTGTGCACCTTAACTTACATTTTATTCGGTATATTGATTTGTCTCACAATATCTCTAGATAAAAAGATAGTATTTATTTCCTTCATTATAATTCATCGTTATCATTGTTTATTATTATTGAGAATACTTATTATTTATTATTGAGAATACTTTTATTCTTATTTTTTGTCTTCATCGCTTTTTTTCTCTCGATAATACTTAGAATGAAAATTTTATTCTGCTTGATAGAAAAGAAACCAATAAATAAAATACATTTATTCTCAAAATGAATAGAGGTTTTAGATGCCGTGATAAATTAAAATACGAGTGTTTGAATAAGAACTTCTACAAAGTATATTACAAAGTATAGATACACTCAGTGTAAAATTAATATTAATAAACTTATTGAAAATCCTTAGTAATATAGGATCGCAAATGAAACAAATTTTATGCAGTATAGTAGCGTATTGATTACATATGTACAATTAATTAATAAAAGTAATAATTTAAATAGATTATAAATTTTTAAAAGTTGAAATAAAATTTTTGCTGACTCCTGATATAATGAATGTAAAAAAGACAAATAAATTTGAAACGTCTTGTATTAAATGAAATAAATAATTTATATTATATTACAGTTTCAGAAAGAAGTATGTAATAAGGAGAGAGTGGCAGTGGATGAATTTGAAGTAAACGTCGAACATACGAACCATTATCAGTTTTACCAATCGTTATAATTGCATAATATTATCGAATGCATTTCTCGCTTTATCATACTTCCTTCTTTTTATAGCGCATTTTTTGTACGTATGAAAAAACCATAAACCAATATTTTCATTCAAAAAGAAAATCAAGCTATGATTTTGTCGATTGGCACAAATGTTACAATTTGACTTCACCGTTGTTTCACTCGCTTTTATTTGTTTTCCAAGTACACAATAAAATATCGATTCTTTAAAAGTTACGTTATAAGAAATATCCTACTTTGACAGTACATTTACATACACGCTACGAGTTATTTTCGCATTTTGGCTCGCACGTATGTATTTATTTATTTGAAACATGTATACAACACGTTTCCGTCATCGATCAATAAACGAGATACTATTGAATACAATATAACTTACGTGCAATTTATATACAAATGACCGAACATATTTTTGCTCGATATCAATATGTTGGAATGAGTGTTTAATTAATTAAGTACATTGGAACTGATTTTAGAATACAAGAAAAAATTGTCATTGTTTGTTAAAAAACCTTACTTTTCCTTTTTCTCTTTTGAAGAGTTAAATTGAAGAAACCGACATTAAAATAATATTCAAAATACTAATAATAACTCTAATGCGAAAGAATGAAAATCATATGGTATTTTTAAAATTCTAAATCATTTTAAATTCATAAATGCAACGGACAGTCGTAAGAGTATCATAAATGGAACTTTATAACTCTAAGAAGGGATTTAAAGCGCATAATTTAATTACCAACAAAATCATGTTGAAAGAAAAGTATTAAAGTTTTTATATAACTGTTTGTATAAATATATAATGGATTAAATTAGTACACAAAAGTTTAAGTGTTTTATAAAAACAAAATTCTTCAGACAACAATATAATTTTCATTGTCATATCTTATTTGCTGATAATTTTCGATAATTTTTCAAATTTTGCTGATAATTAAAATGTGTATTTAAAAGTACGCATTAGGCCCTTTGATTTTCTCTTATTCACTACTAATCATTTTTTCACATAGCAAATTATTTTCTCTTTCAGCGTATTCATACGCATCTTTCATGAGCCATATTCTGAAAAAAAACAAGAGAACTTAAAAATTCAAATTGGCAGTAAAATTGGCTTACTTTTTGGGTGATGATAGAGCAATGAAGAAATCCCCAGTTTGTTTTTTTGGAAACACATTGCATACACGCTATCATAACAGACACTCTCATTCATTTGCACACAAAACAAAAATATATATTTATACATATTTATAATGTATGTATAGTCGCATTTTTAATTACCTATATCTTTATCGCCACAAACAGCAACAGATTTTTATTTTGTTAAATTTTTTTGTTTAAAAGACTCGTCTAAAACGACATATCCAGAACTCTCAGTCAGCTGATTTTTTTATCATTTTATAACAAGCGATGTATCAACAAGGATGGCCCGTTTAAACTTTTTAAGTCGGCCTCTAATACTTTAAGCTTATTTATTCAGTTATTTTATTTAATTCTCTTGAAAAATTTTTTCACTTTTTTCAAACAATATCCTCTAAAACGCTGCCAGCTGTTTACAAAGCTATCGTTATTGCCCTTATATTCGTTTTCTTTTTTTATTTCGTATTTTCTCACGACCATCCACCATATTACGAGACTTATTTTGCACAATGTCCATTATAAGAAAAATTGCTATGTCAGATGAGTTGTATTTCTCTACAAACGTTTGACTATATAAATTCGAAGAAAAAATATCAACAGCACGAAATAATCTCATGCGTATGTAACATTATGGAGATGCTTCTGAGATACTGAAATACTGAAATCTTGGTCAGCTTATTGGCATAATTTTGTTTAAAACGAGCAACTTTATATTTTTCGTTCAAGTTAAAAGATTTTCATTTTTATCCTAGTTTTAACTTAAAAAGTCAGTAAATTTTGACTTTGGATGAACAGAAAGTGAAAATAAATTAATGTATAAAAATTTATTAAACTTTAACATGTATTTTATATATACATTGTTACACGACTTAAAACATTAATTTTAAATTTATTATACTTATAGACACGATTGCTATATTAAATAAGTGACTTCCATAAAAATTCATTGATTGTTATGTCGCATTAATAACATAACCAATATACTATATAAAGTTAATTTATTGCATATTTTTAAGTAATCATAAATCAATTTACAAAATTTAATTAGCCTTTCTAATGTCTAAATTAATATTAAACCATACGTCAAAGTAGTCCGAATCATTCAAAGTATAACTTAATGTTATAAAAATTTAAGAATCCTAACTACTACAATTCATTCATTTCCTGTTCATCTTTGTACCTCTAATTATTTACAAATATACAAAACTTTATAGTACTACTATAAATAATCCAAAGAAATACTTCCAGAATTTCAATATCCCTTTAACACCCCACGTATTTACCTCCTGTCGCGCTTCGAAAACGTCGGTAATCAGAAGGATTTAACCCTGCTCCGCGGCGTTTGTTGTTGCGCCTCTTCGGTTGTCTGGGCGCCACTCACTCCTGACCTCTTAGGTGTAGGGGTTGAAGTCGGCGTTGAAGAGCCACCAGTAGATGCGCGAGCCGATCTATTGAAGTGCTTTCGGCCAAAGCGCAAGATACGTCACAAAAATAACACCTCCTCCTCCAATGGTTGCTGCGGCTCGGCTCGTTGTTGCTGCTGCTGTTGTTGTTGTTGCTGCTGTTGCTGTTGCTGTTGAACGTGATGTTTTCGAGGGTAAGGCTCAGGGATGCGTGTATAACGCAAAGAGCGATTTGACAAGGAGAAGTGGCTTAGTGAACTCGAGCCGTTGTTTTGGTGACTGCTGCTGCTCCCCAATTCAGGCGAAGAGAGAGCTGATGAACTGGTAACTATGGCAGGACTACTTCCTGTGCGAGAATGTCGATCTGGACTGTTGCTGCTTATTATGCTACCACTCCTGTGAATTTGCAACATGATACAGTTAATATAGTTTTGTATTTTATACTTAATAGTTACAATTGTTAACTCAATTTATTCAAATGTAATTAAAACATCACTTTTCAATAATTTAGCTTCTACGTAATATTTTTATTTTATTTGTTAATATTTCATGCTTATATTTATTTGTAAATATTATCTGTGTTATTATACAACTCTGATTATTCCAGTATTAATAATTTCACACATTTAAACTCATCAAACAATTTCTAAAGCTATCATAATGGATATAATAATTTTATCTGCACTATACTTTCAACAAATCAATTATACGAAACAAATTATGCGAAAAAATGTTATTAGTATTAATACGTAAGAAATTAATTGTTTCAATTACTTAAACTTACGGAACTTCTCTATTTTCTATTACCTAATAAATAAATGACTCATCAAAGATGTTTTAATTTAACAGAAAACCTTGTATTGCTGAAAGAACAAAAAATGCTAGTACGTATTGAAATGGTCGTAAAATGTTTTAAACTACGTTTAAGTAAAGTAATTCTTCAATAATGATGTTAAATTATCTGAATAAAAAAGTTTGCAAATAAATCCATTATTTACGAAATATGGGTAAAAGTCTTTGACAAACCTTGAATTACTATTATTACTTCCACTAGCCAGTTTGAGGGGCAACTGCTGTTTGACGGGTAGCTGTTGCACTTTTTGCTGGTTTGTAGTGCTGAACAGATTCTGTGGTATCATACCCTTTTCATCAGTTTGTGACTTTTTCCTTGAAGTTTGACTTCCGTCATTACTACTCGATCCAATCGAAAGTGGAACGACAGGTACTGCTGCCCCCGTAGTCAAAGACACACCCTGGCGTGTCAAAGCTTCAAGTTTGCGGTATAATTGTTCCCTTTGTTTTTCAACATCTCGTTGTTCTGCGGACAGCTGATTACGTAATTTGTTCAATTCAGCTCGTTCTTCTTCAAGATGAGCACGCTCCTGTTGAGAAGCCGCACGAAATTCAGCACGTTCACGACTTAGTTGATCTTGCAAATTACGCAATTCCTCTAGCTGACGGTTTGGATTGGGACGATTGTTGGACTTGCTCATACTGCCTTCTTTATATCCAGCTAAATTAAAAATAAAAACAATTTTATGAGAATTGAATTTGACAGTATTATTTTAATTAAAAAATAGGTAGTTATGTTATCGTCTTACCCAGTTGAGCTTGTAAGCTCTCAATGTTTGTCATCTGATTGCTGATAATGCAAAGCAGGGTATGTACATAGTGCGATAATTTTACAGCAACTTCACGCTGGTCTTTGTAAGCGTCGAGTTCATCTTCTTCCTTACCTTCAGCTTGTTCTCCTACGACAGTCTCGTTGCTTTTCTGTGCACATGGTACTGGATTATTTAATGCCACTGAATCTCGCCAAGTATAGCGTTCCTAATAATGAAATTGATTAATATAATTCATGCATTAAACAGTTTTGGATATTAATACACGTATATTTATTTTACCTTATTGTGATCGAAACCAGCGAAAGTCTCTGCTCTCCTAGGAACAGCTAGCGATGGTGGTACATAGGCTTCACTGTGACGTTCTCCAGCAGAACTCAAACTACGCGAAAGTGTTCCACCGCTTGCACCGCAAGACAACGAGCTTGCAAGTCGCATTGCTTCCTGAACTGCAGCTAGAGCCTAGAAAATTAGCAAATATAATCAAATTAACTACTTAAATCCAACATTAAAAGAAATTCAAGTTAATAAAAAAAGTAAATGTTTAAACCGTTGATACCTCTTGCCACATTTGCGTCGAATTGATTCCTTCGCCACGAACAAGTCTTAAATAGTCAGGCATATCCTTAAAATCTTTATCCAATTTGTCAATATCGTTTTCATTACTACTAGGTAAATTAATGGTGTGATGTAATCGCATGTGCAATGCCATTTTCTGCTCAAATAACGATGCCTGCTCTTCATCTTTTTTCCTTAATTCATCTGCACCACAAGAAGGTACATTATAGTTTGTTTAATTAAAAATGATTGAAGTAGTGAACACGAATTTTCAGTACTTACCAAGTATACCTTGCAAACGATTTTCTTTGGCAATTTTAAGCCTCTCTTCAGAGGAAAGTTTCGATAGGGACAATGAACGGGAGTCTCTCATCTCATTGACCATATTATTTTCAATAAAATTACAAATATCATTGTCCATCTCCTGCGGACACGCCTCGACCGCTGCTCTAATTGATTTAATCCAAATGTGCTTGTCACGTGGTTTATCCACCTATAAAAGTCAAAGAAATTTTTGAGAAAATCAACAAGAAATAAAAGAATTCAATTGAAAAAACTGACCTTAAGTTCAAACATTTCCGGTTCATTTGGATTACTGCTTATAAGATAAATACCGCGTGATTCTTGGCCAGCTTTTTCGCGCACCAGCAGTTTTTGCAGTGAAACAACACCAGCTTTATTGTCAGGCACGAAGAATGCGTACTTCTGTTCACCGGCCAGGAAGAAAAGCACGTCGGTGAGGCAGACAACAACGACGGGCACCATCTTGCCCCGGCCTTGCATTAGCAAGGCCGTGCCTTCGAACTTGAGATTGCGATTGGACGCCAGAATATCGGACTTCTTGAATTTTTCTCCGCGATACATCGCACATGATTTTGGATCAATCCTTTAAATAGATAAATTGAAAAAAAATTAGCGCAAATTTCTTTCTTTATCAATAAAAATTAATAGAACCTTACTTGAACTTACTTATGGTAAATATCTAATTTTCTATCTGTTCGCTCCTTATCAGCAACGCACGCATCAACTTCGCCTAATATTTCTTTGACGAGGTTCAAGGCTTTGCGAAGGTTATCAGTTTCCTCTGTAGTAACTCCAGTTTTAATTAAAGGTTCAACTAGAAGCGGATATTTCGTTAATCTCTGGGTAACAAAAAGTATGCACTCAGGTATGCCCTTCTTCTTCAATAAAGGGTTATTCTGTAAACGAATGATTCCTAAATTAAAATCGTACAAAATCATACTAATCGTAAACATCCATTAAAAGAAAATGCATTTACCTGACAATGTCGAACAAATCTAGCAAATCGTGGATCCATCTGCTGATGCTGTTTGTACACATCTACAGCATCCCTGTGTCTACTACAGAACTCTCCATAAGCGCTCTTCATGTTGTACGAATTATCACCGGAGAACTGATCAATAAGAATATCAGCAACGGTGGGCACAACTTGGTTTTCAGCCTGACGCTGCCTGAGCTTCATAAGGAAGTCAAAATGGATATCCATGAGGTTCTGGAGTTTAGGGAACATGCGATCGAGCACCGAGGAGTTGAAGTTGAAGTGGCGCTGCAGACCCTCGACGAAGATTCGCTGCATGGCGAGGAGCACGAGGCAGTGATGTTTCTCTGTCAGGATGAACTCGTAAATGTGCTCCTGGCGCTTGACCTCACGCTCGTTGTTATCCACCAGTTTCAGAGCTACCTTTCGGCCGATTGCAGCGCTCCACGAGTCCGGCTCCTCCCGACCCAGACCCAGTTCCGGATGCAGATTATCGAACTCTTCCAAGCTGAACTGATGTGTGTCGTCGAAATCGAACTCTTCCAGTCCACTGAGAAGTGCAGATTTCAATTAAAAATCGTACATTGTATATATTAAGTTATTATATTAAGTATCTTGACATTTAGTTTTGAATTTTTTTAAAGCTTAATACTGTTTACTTATAGTTTTAATAAAAAACGTAAAAGAAATGTAATATAATAGAAAATTATAATTATATTATTGCAAAAAAAATTTTATGAAAGATATAAAATTAAGTTTGTAAGATTACATGCTTACCTAGAAACATCTCGGTGCGAAGACCCATCACCATCTCTTTCCTCACTGATTGTTTGACTGAAATACGATAAAGTTCTCTTAAAAACTAAATTTTCAATTAACTTAAATAGCATCTAGATTTGAGGCAAAATGATATGTGCCACTTCATAATAAAGTATAATAAGAATAATGATAATAAAAATAAGAATAAAATTAATAAATGTATATATAGCAAATCCATTATAAATATATAGAAAAATCTTGGGCAGCATTCGGATCTACAATGCTAAAAAACCTAAAAAAACCAAACAATAGTAAATTCGAAACATTGTATAGTTTGAAAAACGTAAACGCACATTAACGAACAAATATTATTGAAAATTTCAATGAAATGGAGTGTTATGACAATTTTTTTTATAAGATCCAATCAAAGTAAGATATCAATTAATTGAATTAACTCCAATATTTAATTCAAAATTGAATTTTTAATAAAAGTATATTTTTAAAAATAAAACGAAGTCTAAAAGATATACATATATATCTTCTTTGAAAGGATCTGTTTATTTTCTCCAAATATGACGGAGGGCTTATAAAAGAGATAAAGATTTTTTCGTTTATAAAACAATGGTCGAATGAGCGATGAAACAGATTCATATCCGTTCCACAGAATAAAAACGAATGAGATGATTCTGCAAATAGCTGAAAATGAAAGAATTGAAAAAGATCATCTGTCAATCGAAAAGAGAGTATAAAAGAACATCTATAGAACTTACCAAACTTTAGTACACGTTTGTTAGAATGTGAAGATAATCGAATAAAAAATGCAAATCTGACCGACGTGTTGAGAACGAAACCATTAATTTTCTAGTTTTCTATTTACTGATTTAATACTTATTTATATCATTGCTTTTAGTTTTCTACTTTTCTATGTATTTGACCATTTTCGTACAGCTAAATGTCATGCACAATTATATTATAACGTAATATAATAAGAAATTAATTTTTCGCATTAAAAATCGATTGGTCCAAACGATTCTATTCACATTCCCATATAAATGTTGTCCTAAACAGTATGCGATGACGTAGAGAAATGAATAAAAGTAAAACAACAGAAGCAAGCGGTTCAGAAGCACAGGCAAGGCAGGATAAAATTAAGTTTCTTTTTTTATTGACTGAACAAGTGTCAAGCCTCTAGTTAATGTCCTTTTGTCAAGACACGACCACAATGTATGCGTGTAATGTGTTTTTATCTTATTTATTATCCTCAGAATGGATGTAGTATAAGATGAATAACAGAATTGATAAAAATGAACTGTCCTTTATCCTTGCAAGAATACAGGACTCGTGATAAGAAACTAATGTCTCTGAAAATACAGTTGGATATTTTTGTTGTTTTTATCATTCTTTATATATATATATATATTGAATAACATCTTAATTAAGATTTTTTATTACATTCATTGTTTAATATTTCTTTTATCAACTAAGTAACTATTTTAAAAGAGGCGAAACGATAAGAGTTAATTAATTCGTTAGTATTTACTTACATCTTTTATTTTTATCTGTCAGTACATTTTTTAATTCTTAGACAGAACAATCAACACATTTAGTACTAGAACCAGGCAATGTATCTTTTTAATCTTTATTTTTTAAATTCTTCCTTTTTTTTTTTTTTTTTTTAAGCAATCATTTCGAAACATTTTTATTTATTTATTTGCAAGTTAACAAAAGTAGAGTAATTTTTTAAATATTGCTTTTTTTTACTGCTAAAACACTAATTAATCTGTACAGAAAAATTGTACAACTTTAGAAAATGTTTTCTTTTCAAAAATTAAAACGTGCATAAAAGAACAAAAAATTATTTCAAACGTATAATAATTTCTATAACATTTCAAAATTGAATAGTGTATATTTAATTTAACTATTTATTAACTCAAAAAACAAAGGAATCATTTTCTTATTCATTGTTTCAAAAATAGCAACTTGCAAAAGTTTTTTTTCAACAATCTAAGAGGGAACAGCAATGGCAGAGCCAAAAATTTTAGGAGGTAAAATCAGTTCATTATATGTCGAATTCACCAAAAAATACAGGATGACATGTAGATAAATTAGAGAAAAGAGAGATGGTATCGAGTATACGCAAGAGGAGAAATATCTATATGCATGTATAATGTACATATGTATATATGTATAACTGTCGAGAGAAAAGGAGAGACACATTTTTGTAAACGTATTTTTTCGGTGTTTTTTTTTTGTTGGCTGATTTGTTCTTTAGAAGGGACTTACTTGACTCCGAGTTTGGTGGCAACTCGCCGCCAAGGGCTGTAGCTTGTCACCGCTTTCTTGTTGTTAATTTCCCTTTTTAACGGACGATTGTTTGTCGAGTTTGTCGAGTTTTGCGTCGTGTGCGGTAGTCGAGAGACACGACACGACGGGGATGCACGTGGGGGAAAAGGAAAAAGCACACAATGCATTAGCCCCATTTACTTATCGCACACTCTCTCTTTCTCGCGTTTTAAAATGCGAATCTCTGGCTTACGTGCCGAGGATTAGTGTCAACGAGGCCTGCGTTTGAAACCCTTAACTCGTGCCTTCTTTTCCTCTAGGCTTAAATTGCAACCAGTCTGCTGCAATTCTTTAACCACTTATGTAGAAATATTGAGACTCGTAAAGAGATTAAATTCTTCTGAGAATGAAGAGCACATTTTGAGGATGAGAAACAGCTCTTTTTTCTTAGGAAAATAGTGATCTTACACAAGTTTTTTAGAGTAAAGAATATCAGACGGACTTGCAATTTTTCATCTGAAGAAAATTAAAAGCACGTGGAGATTTCAATTCAGATCAAGTTGATACTTCCTCGTTTTTGTTTGTTGAATAAAAAGTATATATGAAAGTAAATTGTTGTCTGAAAACTTTTACTGCGTAAATAATCCTTCTATAATAATTATAGAAAATTTGAATTTAATTAGTAACAACATTGATCATGTATATTTGAAACCATAGAAGGATTTTTGTTAGAGTAAAGTATAATGCAAAACTGCAGAAAAACGTTTTTAATCCTTTTTTTTTTAGACAAATAAAAACTAAAAGAGTCAATATGCTTTGTCAATGTATTTTTAACTCCAAACGGATTATCTTAGAAAATCTGTCAGTCTGTAGGTCAATCAATATGAAGAGGAGATTATGGCTATAATTTTTATTGTAAAAACAATAAAAGCAAAAAAAAGTACGTTATTGATAAAAAAAATGAATTCAAAAGCTTATGTATTAATTATACTTGATTTAATCAAAATATCTATTATATTTTTGAATAAAAATGTAGACATAAATTTATTTTACCATAATCTCTCCTACTAATGTAAGTTTCTTTAATTTTAATTTTTGCATTTAGTATTTTCTTCCAAAGAAATTAAAATATTTTTTAGCAAATTAATAATCAATGAAATTTTTCTCATTAATTTGTTTTTTAAATTAGAAACAATATTTAATTTCTTTGAAATGTAAAAATCAATTTAAATTTACATTTAGCGTCCAAATTAAGTTTCTTAGACTCGTTCAAATTAAAGGAATATAGCTGATTTAGTCATATAGAAAAATAAAAGCAGGGCACTACGTGTTCGAATATTTAAAAAATCGTGTATATATAAGACTCGTTGAGCATACATACGCAATATCAAAAATAGATTAAAATTGAAAAACTTTTATAATGTATATTAAATTCAAAAATTTGTCACGCGAAAATACAAAACACAAATAAAAAAAGAGTAATCCGTGTGTAGTGTTATTTCGATAATATTTATCATAAGCACCATTGACCATACAACCTGCTATAATAAATGTAATAATATAATAATATGAAAAAAGTAACGCAAGGATGTAATAGAAAATATGCTAAGGCCTGTCGCTCTACTGTCTGTTGCTAAAATTGCAAAATCAATCTGAAACAAATAAGCTTCTGAGCCAGCCTAAGCATCGGAGCAAAACGACGCATGGAACATTGAGATTTATTACTATTATTGTGTGATTATTTATTTAAAATTTTTAAGTTGTGATCACAAGTCAGACACTTTCACAGTACATCTTTAAATTTCGATATCGAAAATTAATCAATTATACTTGAAAGTTGTATAGGTATTATAATAAATTTATAATAATTGAATAAAATAAAAAAATTTTATTCGCAGAAAATTGGAAAGTCACACGATCAAACAAATATTTTACTTGTGCTTAGCAATTGTTATTTATAATTTTGTTAGAACAAAAGTGTTTAAAATGAGGTTCATACTAGTTTAAAACAGGATTTGATGAATTTTGAAAAATTTTCATTACTGATGTGAATAACGTAGAATACTTTGATTATTTTTCAGGAAAAAACAACAAGAAAAATCATGATGATTTCTAAGAAAACATGTCTGTATGTAATTTCCCAGTTCTCTAAACTCCGAGCTTCGGTCTGACCATGCTCACAGCGTGCGAATCTTCAACCATAAAAACGAAGATCCAAGGCAGCAGTTACGTACTATAATAATTTAAGCTTTCGCCTTAAATAAAAAGAATTAGCACTTACCTCCCAGTACCGATCGACGCTGGTAATGGTAATGATGCCGTGGAGCCACGTTTCACGATGCTGCTGCTTGACGATATCGAGACGCTCGACAATGATTTGAAAGATGACTTGCTCGATGGTTTCGACTTTGTGCATTCTTGTTGGTAATGGTCTTTGCACGCTTGATTTTGATGAATAATAGCGCCACAATCTGCATTAAAGATTTTTAATTTTAACATTTCTTGCCATAAATTGAATAAACAATTCTTCAGTTATGGGTCATTTATATTATGAAAGAATTAAATTGTAAAGTTTATTATAATAGTTTATAAATACATACTTTCACAGTGTAAAGCTGGTTTATTAGCAAAAGACTTCATACCAAAATCACAAGAATTGTTTCCCTGTGATGAGACATTAATTGCGGCCCACTGATGAGGCTGTGCGATCTTCTTCCCACTTTTATCCTTTAAAATTTGAAAGTGAATTATGAAATATTTTTAAGATAACTCAAATTTATTGACTTAATAATAATGCTAATGTACCTTCTTCTTTCGAGAAAACAATGAACCTCTTTTTCTTTTTGTTTTTTCCGAGTGCCGATCATCATAAGCGGTACTGTAATATAAATATGAACAAATTCAATAAAAAATATTGAGTTACGAAATTGGGGAAGTCACAACACATTAAAGATTAATTATTAAATCTATTCGCACTACACAAAGAAAATAAGAAATTAGTTATAAATATTGCAAATCTATAAATAATGAATAGAAGATTTATATAAAAAATAAAAGCGAGTGCAAATAAAGTGATAAAATTATAATTACATTTTGTGATCTAAATTTGTATACTATGCACTAGAAAGTCAAATTTATTATACTGACCATTTCTTTTGTTAGGAATGTTAGCCACGAATGTGCATTATGTTCAAGTTCAGGTAGAAAAGTACAAGGTAAAAGTCCCAAAAGTAACTAATACTAAAAACCATTACCAAAATTGTGAAAGAGCACAGTTTTACAAAAAAAATTTTGTAGAAGCGAATCAGTTATTTCTGGCATTTAGTTCAGTCCATTATTTTTGTACAATCACAAACAATTCTCTCTTAAAAATGCATTGGTAATTTAAATGTTCCAAGAGATGAATCACCACCTGCAAAGCCTCACTTTTGTGTACATGAAACACCATTTTTTCAAATGCCAATAATAACTAATGCGTCGTTGTATTCCTGTATCCGGGGACATTTATCTCGACCCTTGAGTTCGGGAGTTTTGGTTGGTTTCTATACATCGAGTACTCACTCGGTCAAGAGTTCGTCGAGGGAGGCTTGAGTATTCGGCGTGCCCTCTCTCATCAAGTCCTCGTGGAATTCATGACCATGAGGGATGTGAAGATCGTCCGTCTCTGTCTCACTTCCACTACCCTTTTCGTGTCTTTCATGCCGACTGCTGTCGTGCAAAAATATGAGGGAAACAAAAAAAAACACGGTCACAGTGCACACGTGAAATCATAAAAATGTCTATAGCCTTTCCTTCGTAGTAACTCTCTATTTCCATCTCAGTAATAATGTTAAAAAATAAAAAAAAGCGAAGCCTTTCACGATGTTAAATACACAACAAATAATATTAATGTTAAGGTTTATCTAAGAAAATGTTCGTTTCGTGTATATTTGAATTTATCATTATGAACTTGCCTTTGAATCCTGTTTCATTCTAGAGAAAATTTTGTTTTTTGAATTGTACTCTTAATAGTGTAGGCCATGCTAAGATCGTATTTGTTTACTACTTTTGGTGCAAAGTATTTTATATGTGCAATTGTGTAAAAAAATACGTTTCACGCTGTTTTCATGCAATGGCATGATATGACAGGACTGAAACTTTATTTAATTCAATTATGCAGCGAGAAGCAAAGATTTATAATTATATGTATATAATAAAGCTTTCTAAAATAATTTTTTAACTCAAATAAAATTGATGAGAAGCTAATAATTTGTTGAAACGTAAACTTAAAAGAATTATTTAGTTCAGCCCTGCATAGTATGTATATTTCTTGCATTCACTCTCATCTATCTCTAATTATTAATGGTGACAATATATATTGATTCTCAAAAGTCGAGTGCTTTATTATAGAAATAGAGAAAAAATATGAATTCTTTTCAGCCAGATTACAAGACAGAATAGTGCTTTTAAATTAATAAATAAATTTTTTATTGACACCCAACAAACATCAAATTTTAAGCTGCACATGATATCGCACGTCAAACGCAACAAGTTGCTTAATTTTATACTGCTATTAAGACAATTTTTATTGCCATTATAAAGAATTTGATATGTTTCATTAAAAGATTCATGCAGCCTAGTTTATTTCTTTACCAATAACTATAAAATTCTAAACCATAAATAAATCCTTATTTGAACCTCTCAGATTTTCGGAAAAATATAGCTGCACATTTTAAAGGTGTCAGTGGAGTAGTAAAATTGAAAAAAAGTTTGAGAATTTTTCATGACGATATTACTGCAGTAAAATCTGTCAGGTTTGTGAAAGCGACTTGTAATCTAGCTAAACAAAAGAGACAGCTAGAAGAAAAGGAAGAAAGAGTTTGTGACGAGTACTCGATCAAAGACTTACGCCGAGAGAGAGGGAACGACACGTGCTCCAGTTTCCGTGAGATGAGTCTGGCCCGGCGGTATGACAATGGATGGTGTCGAAACTGACTTCTGCAGCGGTAAGCGTGATCCGACCACCCCAGGCATCAGGCTGACGTTCTCCCATAGCCTTTGACCTCCTCTTTTCACCACGACTTTTTTGAATTCGTTCTATAAATTTGGAGGAATTAGGCGACGATCGATTGGATTGAAGCAGCTTCTGCTTAAAGTTTTTATGAAAATACCTGATGAACAAAGTCAGCTTCATTTAGCGAGTGCGTACTTGACTGCGATACCGAAGCTCGAGGTTTGTTACTGGTATCTCTGGCCCGAGGTTTGCCATCCAGTTCTAAGTCCATATCACTGTCGAGGCTACTTAAACTGATACTTCGCTGCCGCTGCAATTGAGATTGATGTTGTAAATAAAAAAATGTTGTGTCAAAAGTACATCACTTGATTTAAAAAGACGTTCGTGAATCCGAACCTCTACTAATCAGCCATAATTTATTTCAATTCACGAAAATCAAACACCGCGCAGATTTCTAAACTGTCAAATTATCGAAAAGGCCAGGAAGATATAAAAAGAGAAACTCACAATATTTTGCGCCTGCAGATGATTCTGATCGGAGCCGCGCCGATGCCTGGAGTCCTCCAAATCAGTCCAGCTCCGCCGTCGATCGATACCCTGCAGGATCTGTCCGCAGGCATGGCTGCCGATTACGTTGCCGGGGAAGTGGGTGGGCGAGCTGTTGGTGGAGCAGTTGGTGAGTAGGTCCGGGTCGGAGCCGCCTCCGGCGTCGTGCTCTGCGCCTGGGCCGCCCTGGCCGGACGCCGACGGCCGCTGGACGACGCCGTCGATCGAGATCAACGGGCACAGGGACGGACAGGAGGTGCTGAACCTCTGCAGATGCTCGCTCTGCGCCGACCGGTTCGCCAGCGCCAACGTCAGGTCCCGCATCTGGTGGATTTTGTCGTGGATCTCGTGCAGGTGGCGGAGTGGCTCCTCTGTCATTGGGGAAAGAGGTGTTTTGAATTTTTCCCAAACAATGTTCCGGGTAAAATGTTTGTCAGTTGGGCTGTATTTATATCAATAGTATTTAAATCGACTAAGGCATTAAAATGTTGGATAATAATTTTAATCAGAATGTTGAACGTAATTATTGTAAATATTATTTAAAATACATCGAATAATGCTTGAAACTCTATTTTATTTCATTTTCTGAGTTCACCGAAAACATTTGAATAAATGTCCTTGTGTGCCACATATCATTTTCCAATTAAATAAATAACTAAAATTATTTATGCCTTCACAAAGTTAAATTATGTCAATAAATTAAAAGTATTACAGCTCAGATGGTAATTACATTCAGTTTATTATGTTATCCACTAAATCAACAAACAATAAAATTCATTGATTACATTGATTTATGAAAAACACGGTGCTCTGCTACCGTTATATCATGCCATCAGTGCACCCTGTATTTTTTTTTTTTTTTTAAAGCACGGCAAAATTAATTCTTTTACGGACAAATTGCGAATAATTAGCGGCAAATTATCCAGAAATAATATTTTCAATCTTTTAAAAATCGCCCTGCCAAGTTAAAGGAAGTATCCTCACCTAAAACTGGATAGTGTTTATTGAGGCCGGGCGAGTGCGGGGTGACGCTGATGATGGGCACCAGGGGGTTAGGCGGGTGGTGTCCGGCGCCGCTCGTCAGCTGATGCTGCGCCTGCTGCTGGCCGTCGGACATGGCTGCCGCGTGCTGTTGCTGCTGCTGCTGCTGCTGCTGCGGACTGCCGCTCTCGTCTTTGGTATAGATCTCTCCGTTCGCGATCGACACCCTCGAGCACTCCGATTGCGCGGAGCCCAGGTAGTCCGTTATTACATCCTCGTCGCTGTCCTCCCCGCTGTTCGGGCACTCGTCTGGAAGGGAGAACGAAATCTTGGTTAAGTGCGAAGCTTTGCTTTTTGGAATTTTGCAAGTAGGGGGTTGTTAATTCATTGTCGGTTGTACTTCGTTTGGCTTGAATAATTACGTCAGCAGCTTACGTGTAAGAGAATGTAGGTCAGTGGAAATTCAGTATGGTTATTTGGTTGAAAAATGTAGGGAATTAAAGTGCCAGTTTTTGGAGTAATTTTAACATTTTAAAAATGGGATGTATATTTGTAATTAAAGAATTTATTTAATTTATTATGCGCTTTGAAATGCAAATTTTAAATGTGGTCTTTCCTGGAAAAAATGATTTAAATATTTTACAAGCTACAAAAATGCGGCTTCGTGCTTTGAAGTAGATATTTTAATAAATTATACGTATAATTTTTTAGCAGTTACCAATTACATTAGTATATGTTAATTTTGTTTAGTAATTTTACTTAAACTGTTCAAAATACATTAACAAATTGCATTGCATTTAAACACTAAAAGGAAATCCATTTAGTACTTAGTCGCGTATATATATATATATGTATATATATGTAGAAGAACTTTGCTTTAAAATATAAATACGTCAAATATAAGCTTTGCTTTTACATCAGCAAAACATCCAGTACATTTCTCAGTTGATTCTGTAAAAAGAAAATGTCTTTTTCGTATCAACTTTCCCACATATACTGAAATGAATTCATCTCACGTTTTTCTGCGGACTGCATATATAACTTATGTAAGAAACTCGCGCTATCCCAATCTTATCGCTCGAAATTCCTCCGTATGCAATTCGAGCGTAACTCCTATAATTCTCGCACGAATTTCTTGCCGGATTGTTTAGCATTTTTAATCGAAAGTTTCGCGCTGAAAATTATACAGCATCGTTGTTTATAATAAGATTTTCGAAATTGTAGGGTCAAGGTGCCGTAATTCAAATTCAAATGCAGGTCGCGTGACTGCTTCGTATTAGGCTTCGAATTTAATAATTTACCAAATTTTGGTGCCGTTTTCATCACGTAAAGTGGATCACCTTCATTATTTAATGGCCCGTCCCTTATTGATTAACATTAACCAGCACCTTCAGGCTAAGATCGAATTCTTTACCTAAATACACCGACGTAAGGAGAAAATTAAAACTTTCCTTGTAAACGATTCAAGCGAAACATCTAAAAAAGAACCTAAACTCCCTTCGGGGTAAGCACACTCGCATTTGTCGGAGCACACTGGACCTCCGATCGACTTAAGCTAAATCTACTTACACTCCTTAAACCTTCCCTTTTCGCGCAAAACAGCCGCTTATTTCCACGGGTCGAAAACGCGCTTTCCGTTTTACCTCTCCGCTCCAGAAAATTCGCCACCCTCGCGGAATTAAAAACCACCAAGCTCGCGGGCCGACCTTCCAGCGACTGATATATATATATATATAAATCCGGCCTTTGATCGCTCGGCGCTTTCATCAATAAATCCCCGATTTCCGCGGGAGTCGCCGCGCGGCCGCTGTATCGGATTTAGGGGTAATCGAAGGCACAAAGACGCGGAACTAGGAGAGAGAGTCTATATGCGTCGACGCCGCCTACGCACTCGGTACGTCGGTTTTCTTATAATCCGAGGGAAAAAAAGAGCCAAGCGCCAGAGAGCGTCCATTTTGTAAATAAGAGCTCTAAGCGCCGCGCGAACTGATTAAAGTGCGGTCTGTAATTTTTGTAAATCGCTAAATTGCAGCCTCGTCCCTCTTCCTTTCCAGCTATTTCCAAAACGGACAAAATATCTCCGAGCGGAGGTAAGCTGCTGCTCTCGCTCTTCTGTTTTTGCCGCGGAAACGAGCGGTGCTAAAGCGTGACGTCAAATTGCTGGACACACGTGACTCGAGCACGCATTATTCACTGTTATCGCGCGCGTCACTTCGCGGATTTAGCCGCATATTTCTGAAGGAACTAACGCGATTTAAAGAGGGGCGCCCTCCTTTTCTCCTCCCGCGCGATGTATCAAGCCGTTCGCTCGCGGCGGAAAATCCTCGCGCTAATAAAGAGCAACATATCCTCCCCATCCGCGGATTTCCATATATATATATATATATATATACACCCCGTCGTTCGCCAGGGTAAACAATGTTAAACGAGCGTGTGCGTTCTCGCGCGTCGTCGTAGGCCGAGGATGCAGATGAGGATCTTTCCACTTTGCGCCGCCGCATCGCTCTCCCCGCGCGTTCCGATGAATGCCGTTCCGAGAGAGCGCGAAAACTGGGTCGCGCATAGATATATATCGGCGAACTCGGCCGCCGTATATGCACGTACACTCCGCTCTACGGCGCCGCGGTGCGTAATTAAGCGCCGTTTTTCGTACGGCGAGCTTCCGCGAGGGAGAGCGCCGGGATTTTCTCTCTCCGCGGCGAGAGAGCCTTCTGTTTTTTTTTTAGCCGAGAGAAAATTGTGATTTACGAGCCGCGCGGGTCTCTCCGATGCTAAATCGCGCGCAGCCTGCAGCCCCGGGACCTGGGAGAGAAATGCACAGGGGTAGCTGTGACGCACGGAAAAGCGAGATTTCCGCGCGGGCTTTCGGCGGATGCTGAGCGAGGAGCGAAGCTGAACGCGCTTCTTCGTCGATTTCATTTTTTTGGGGGCCGCCAAACGGGTTAAGAATAATATTGCGCCTGCTTTACTGACCGCGCGGCACTTTAATTATTCAAATTTTTAATTAAATTTTAAATGCGCCCGACTTTCTGTCTCGTTAAATTTTAATTATTACATTTTGAAGAGCTTGAAATCCTTTTATTCTTTGTATAATTGTTGTCCTTCGTATTTTAAGTTCAAAGGCGAATACGTGAGAGCGAGCAAATATTTGAGAAGCAAAATACGGAAGCCTTTAAAATTTAACATTTAAGCGAGCGACTAAGCTCAAGCACTCGCTTACAAATCTGCGCTCCCAAGCAGAAAGGTTCAAACTCGCACGACGGCCGCGAGAGGAGAAAACAATGGCCGAGGAAAGAGGCAGAAAACGCAGAGCTGCGGAGAAGAGCGACGAGAGAGAGAGAGAGAAAAGGAGAGCGGCAAGAGAAAATAAATCTCTCCACCCGCGCGAGAACCATCGGCGTTTAGAGGCCCGAGAAAGGGCTTTCGCGCGGCCAAACGACAAGAGCGCGAACAATGAACGCATATACAAGCGCGTGGTCGTCTTCGACGCGCAAGAAGTAGGAGGAGGCGAATATAAATGCGCCGCGCGCGTTTCCGGAAAGCTTCCCGGAAGTTCCGCCGCTACCGCTCCGTCTTGGCTTCCTCTCGGACGGAAAGACGGGTTATTATTATTGCCGTCACGGGGCGGAGGCCGGCGTAAAAATAAAAAGAGCGAGAAATAAAGCCACAGCTCTCTCTCTCTCTGTCTTTCTCACTCTCTGCGTTTTGCGAGCGGCGCGAAACATTCTTTTCGGCTGCTAATATATTTGCCTTCCGTATCCGCAACTTGCTTTACGCTCAATTTCAGAGCGGAGTTTGCATCGGAGGCTTGGAAAATTTAAAGGCACTCTAGGAGTTCATCTTGTTAGGGTTAACGAAGTTGCGGCGCTGACAAGGTTACTCATATTTCGCATGCATGCATGCGCTATTTTTTATCCGTGCGTCTTCTAGTTTCTTTCGAGAAGAAATTTAGTTGCAAATAGAGTGAATTAAAAAACCACCTTTATTGCGTCGGGGAGAGGAGAAATGAAATTAATGCGTTGAGTATAACCGAATGGTTACCTTTCTCTGTTTTTGTAATGTTTTATTAATAGGAGTGTCTTTTGAAATTCGATATTTTACAATTCGTATTTTTCCGTAAAAGTGGCATCAAAGGAGTAATTTTAATACTCCATTATAAACTCGATGAATATTGCATTTTCTCGAATAAGAGCGTAGGGGTATTTATGAAAATAAATAAGAAATAAAATTCTAAGAACGAAATACTTGCCTGCGAGCGGCAATGAACATTTTTAGGTTTCAGCAGAGAGCAGTATTCTAACAAGCTTATCTCCGAAGAGTCTTTAGGCTAACCGCAAAATAAATAATTACACTCTACTAATAAAACTTCACGTGTTGTCGACCTCTTAATGTCCGCTGAATCATCCGCAATAAAAACCAGTTTTTCTTATTCTAAAAATATGCGAATGTAGAAAATTCCTATTTTTTTTTCTGATAGTTTTAAATATTTTTGCACGATCTATGCATAAAATTGAACCGAAAAATAATTAAAATTTTCTTGCGCATGATATTATAGTAAAATTACGCGGTAAAAGTACTCCATTTTTACACTCCAACTTTGTTAAAAAAATAGATTGAAAAAATTTTCCAGCTTAATTCCAAAAGGGATTGAAAAAAGTTTAGAGTTTTTAGGTCAGGTTATAAGCGAGTGCTGAAATTAGTTTTACGTCCGTCGCTGTAAAGCTAACACTTAAAGCTTCTCCAGCAAAATTGGAAGCTGATCTAAGTGCGCAAGCTGAATCATCAAAAAAATTTCAAACTCTTCAGAAAATTATTACTACCATATCTCCTCCGTTGAGTGTTAATATAATGAACTTTAATGTCGTTAGTCACGCCATAATATTGACTTTATTCAAATATTAGATAAAACGTGATAAATTATATTTTTCGTGAAGAATTTTACTAATTGCTGTAGAAGAAGTCTTAATTTACCGTACAATATAAATTTTTATTAATAATTAGTATTTGGTGTAATAAAAATTAATTTCAAAATACTTTTTATAATAAATAAAAATTTTAAAATAAGCAAAGTAGCTTGCGAAATGTAATAAATAAGTGAGTTACAGGGCATTAATTTTCTAACCTTTATTATCAACAATATAATCTGAAAATGTATATTTCTATTAAATACATCTAAAACGGTACGTATCGAGAAGGTGTATTTATAGAATGTTGTCATCGTGATGTCAGGAGTTGTAAAAGCTACAAGGACAATACCCATTAATGATTTATTAAAACACAAAACATAATTTAAAAAACAAAATCTAAAGTAACTTTAAGAAATTGTTACTTTTTCACATTTCGAGCATTTCGAGCGCTTACAAATACTGCACTTAGGGCTATAATTAGACACCTTATAATGTCGCACAGTTCAACTGCAAGCTGTATCAGAATAGTAAACGTCACTGAATAGTATATGCACTTAGCAAAGCGGATAATTTAGTAGCTAATTTTGCGCGGAACCATAAACTTCTAAGCCAGCTTTCATGCATTTCCAGCTCAAATTACGAGCCTTACTTTTCTTTTTTAGTGTCACAAGCCAACTAGAATTTACGTTAAAAAGTCCTTTTTAATAATTGCAATTATTGCGAAGCATCCTTTCACCGCCGAGAGAAATAATAATAATATTAGATAGTAATGTTGGGTTAATAATAGTGCTGTAAATACTTCTTCCGATCTTCTGCTTCCTGCATTGCTTCTACCACCGCCGGCGAAGCAGACAGGTGATGCATCGTGTCTGCGATTTCGACGACAATAAAGTGTACAGTTTTTAATTATTGTATAAGTTTTTAGATCATAAAAATTATATTATTCAAATATACGACATGTTTTGTAAATTTTATTTGTCGTGATGAATCATTACTTCGTTAAATGTATAGATAAAATTGAACAAATTTTCTATTAAATCTTTTAATTAAGTTTCCGTCGGTAAATTAGAGTTTTTAACTCTAAAATTATTGAAAAATTAGAGTATTGGTTATTTTTAGTATTTGTTATACTGATATCAACTTGTTCAAAGCTTTTCATACCCAACCATTGTAATTATTATCGCGTTGCATGCTTTGTTAGCCGAATATTGATTATAATTAATTTCTCATTAACGCGTTTATGCATATAACGTCATATTATGACCATATTGAAATATTACAGCTATATTACGATCTATTCAAGTACCGTGAAAAGCTTCGCCACGAACATAAATCGCGTGATTGTAGTGCTGATACGTGGTTAGTAGAATTCAATAAAATAAATCTACACTCAAAAGAACAGCGCAGGCAATAACAAGACGCGCAATTTCCTTAAAAAAAAAAGTCCAATAATAATTCTCTCCGATTTTCCAACTTTCCAGCATATAAAAGCATGAATTTTTCAACGTCTGAATTCTGAAAAAAAAAAAATCAATCGCCAAATTAAATCCCTCTAATTGCCCCGGCTCATCCGCCTGTTCGAAGCCAGACAACGAGCACTATAATCCTCGGTTCCTAGAGCGGCTCAAGTCCTCGACTTAGCCTCAAGCCCGTCTCTCAGACTCCGCAAACAAGGGGAAAAAAAAGAGAGTGCACCCACTCTTGCGGGAGCGAAAAGGCTTAACCGGCACTCGTTAGCCTCAAACGGGGCGCATTACCTCTAAAAGCGGCCCGCGCGCGTCTTCAAGGCTCGCAAGTCTGCACGCGCGCTGCCTCTGTAAAAGGGGGAGGCCCTGTATAGAGGGAGGCGTAAAAAAAAAGAAGCGGGGGGGGGAGCAGAATCTGAAAAGAACCGATCCGTTCTCTTACACTTGAGCTTGACCCACATCAGCGGCTAAGGGGTGGGGCGTCCGAGAGAGAAAAAATCAATTTCCTAAAAATGCCCTCCTACCTCCCCCCCCCCCTTCCCTCTTGCCGCAGACGCTGGGGAGCGAAAACGTCTCGGGACAAGGTCGAGTTTACGCGAGGGGGTGCGAGAAAGCGGCGCGCGTAAAACTGCACCGTATAACGTATCTCGTACCGAATCTCGACCTACATGCGCCCGCGGATTGCGCTGCTGCTGCTACTGCAGCGAGCTGTTTTTACTCACGGCCTGGGATGGATGAGGGAGGGGGGGGGGTGCGCGTTTGTTTTCAGGCGCGGTACTGTGGGACGTTTTGGGGTTGCTTAAGATTGCACAATCGCGAGCGCAATGTGCTTTTTTGTTCTTTATGTTTGAACCGAAACTGTCGGTATTGGTTTCTTTAGGCACATAGGAATTGTAGAGGTATTAATTACGCCCAATGTGTCCATATATGAATATTTTGAGTGTACGATCCTTACGTGCATGAACAACAACGCGTGAAACTATCGGCATTGTTCTTTTAAAATAAGGTTGTTAATTTCAGTGTGCTGAAAGCATACTTTATCGCAAATAATTACAGGATTATTTGCCATTTAAAAATGGCTACCACGACGCGAAAGAAGAGTTATTAGAACTTATCGCACGATAAGAGTAACATGTGTCGATAGTACGGAACTGTAAACAAAGCAGCGTGCTACGAAAACTTTACCATAGAATTTCCGTCCAGTATAAGTTGGACATATTTATAATATTTAGCAATATTTTCGCAATCGAGCGCAATCTATGAAAAAATAATTTGACCCAAATTGAAGAAGGTTTTTGTAGATAAAATGTGAAATCGGTGCTCGGCGCTTATTTTAATGCGTCCTAGTTTTTATAACATTTTTAAAAAGTGCAAATTTTTATTACATTTATAAAATTAAAGCTTCTAATAAGATCATAAATTCTTCTAGTAAAACTAATTATGGTAATTTTTAAAACACGTTATCGAAGCTTCGTGAAAAGATTTACAATTATTACTTCGGCAAAAGGCATTGCAACATTAAAATCAATCACTTATCGCAGTCTTTATATTTTTTATAACGATGTTAGTAAATTTTAGATATTACTGATTGTTAATTCTGAGAATTATTCTGATAGCATAAAACCTTATAGATAACGAGATTTCTTTAAAGAAATTTTTATAATTGTATTTTCTGCCGCATGAAGTATCAAAAATTTGTGGTTAATGAAGCTTAAGTAATGAACTTCCTAGATTACTTGTCCCGCCTAGATCCTCGTCAATGTACCCAAACTAACCCGATTACGAGACGCTAAAGCGTTTTAACCCAATAAAATTATATCTACCAAATTCTAGTTTTACATGTTGCGCATCTAAATTTGATTGTCCTAACTATTTGAAGCAATAGAAGCTCTTTATTCGATTCTAATAATTGTAATCCTCGCAACTAAAGCAACAAGAAAATTTAATAGGAAAAATGAAGATATACATCAAAAGTGTCTATGGGTCAAAATCCAAAAATACCCAGTTTTTTAGTTATAGTCTATTTAATTTTTTTCTACACACATGTAGATATACTACGCATTGCAATTGCAGATTTTCAACCTCCTATATCTCAGAACTATTCATTTTGAGACTTTGTGTTTATGGAAACTTTTGAGCAGGAGGTCTTGAAGTGTAGTATACCAAAAATTCAGCCAATTTCACCGGGAACCAAAACCCATAAATTTTTTGCGGGGTCTTTTACTAGATCTAAAAAGCTGACATTTCGCCGAACTTAAACCTTTATAGAATCAGGTTAGAGATGTTTATTATCTACCAAACCCTTCCAAAAGCTCAACTTTTTCTCAGTTCGACAGTATTACGTTTAAAGTGCGCCGCGAACCATTTCGTTCGTCTGAGAAAAGTTTTCTCGTAGTTCATTGTCGCAGTTCCAAGGTAATGTCCGTGACACGTGGCGCGAGGGGAAATTGGTGCATCAAGGTGGGGTCAATTTAGATCCTGAAATTAAAAAAACGCCCGGACTCTCCCCGCGACGGCGGTTTACTACCTAATTTCGCGCACACGTGCCGTAGTAAAAGTTATCGCTCGACTTTCCGGGGGGGGGGGGGGGCAGATT
>UCOL01000728.1:0-53592 GCA_900474335.1 Ormyrus nitidulus
GAACGCTCTGAAATTTATTTAAAATATTATCTCTATAGGAATTTCTTATTTTCTGGTTAAATAAAAATTTAATTTTAAATTTCATTCAAAGCGAGCTTCAGATTTTCTCGGATTTTCTCCTTGAAAAACTTTTTACAGCAAACCTTAATCCCGCACTTAATTTTTTTTCCATATGCAGAAGTAACGCACACGTTCTACTTTCATTAAATTCCGAGTTTTACCCCAGCGGATACAAATAAAAAAGCTTCGTTAATTCGCGGCGCGGAGAACCGCATTTCCTAGATTTCAACCCTCGCTTTACGCCGCGCGCTAAACTAGAAAAAAAAACAACAAAGAACCGGGGAATAAAACACAAAGCATTCAGTCGGAAAAGAAGGCGGAAATAACGCGCAACTACATCCCTTGGAACACGAAATCCGCCTGCGCCGCGGGGAGCCTATAATACATTATTTTCATCGGCGCGCGTCTTGGTGCGTCGCGAGAAATCGAACGGCGAGACGTCATTCCCGATGCCCGTCAAGAGTGTCTTCGGCGGAAAATCAGAACTGCCCGTTCGGCCGAGTAATGTAATATCGAGCGACAGCCGGCTGCTGCACGAATGAAAATCTTCTCCGGAGAAGAGGAGGAAGGAGATATTCCGATAGGCCCGCCCCGCGACTGCGACTCGGTAATCGAATTGATTTCTTTCCGACTCGATGCTCCACCGAGTTTTATTGGGTCCCCCTGCACTGTTCTCTTCCACCTTTACCTTGGCGTCTTCAATTACGGCTTATTCAAATCCGTCTTCCTCTTTCTCTCTCTCTCCCGGCAAAGTTTTGCCCGCCCCCCCTTAACTCGGGGCGTCTATCTTCTTCTGTTTTTTTTTTTTTTATGACCCGCGCGGGGCTTCGCCTTGCTTTTTTCTCGGGAGATTACGAGGCTGTAAAACGCCGTAAACTAATATATTGCGAGGGGGTGGAAGCGCACGAGTCAAAATAGGATGCGGAGAGAGGGACTATTTGGCTTTTTCTCGAGAGCGGGCTTTCCTTCCGAGCCAATCAAGTGCCGCGCGCTGAATTTCCGATAAGGCGGAAGGGCTGCCAGTGGGAGATCCGATTAAGAATCTATTAAAAGAGTCGCGAGAAAGAGAGAGCTGTAGGAGTTTCCCCAGTTACGGAATCCTTTTAATCAGACTTTTCGAAATCTCACTTCTGAAGTACACCTTTTAAACCGGCACTTTCCAACCTAGTTATTGCAGATTGAATAAAATAAAATTAGAGACTTATAAAATGACAACTCATCGAGCGCTGCGCCCTAAAACTTTTATCATCCAATTTCGTATCGTTGTCCGTTATTGTTGACGCGGCGAAACTTTACACTGATAAAATGACCCTCTCTCCGGAGGAATTGATTTTGAATTTAAACCACAAAACGACCTCCTTTCTCGAAAAAGTTTATTCTTTTCTCTACTTCGAGAAGTACACCTTGTTTGTAGTTAAATTATACACCTTCCGCACGCGATTCAGCATTTTATCCTTCTCCTCTTTCTCTAAAGTAAAATAGTAAATTAAACTCCTCCTCCCCGAAAAGCTCTCTTCCCTTTCGCGAATTTAAATAGTACGACTGTATTAGCGTCGAAAGAATATTTTTTTCTCGAAACCGAATGAAAGTGTGCTCTCGGCCTCGTAAAAAATCGTCCCTTTCAGCTTTTATTCGCCGCTAATCTCATCGGATCCAGCGAGCAAAGCCGCAATAAAAAGGAAACTCGCGGCGGAGCATCCGAAATCCACGGAAGCCGCGGCCAACAAGTCGAGATCGAGACTCGCTCGATCGACTCGTCGCGATCCACTCGGATGTACACAAGGCAGAGCGTCAACAAAGACGGATGAGCCTCCTCGGCGAGGAGGACACCACGTGGAAGGGTTTTAAGGGCGCTTCGAATCGGACGAGGGACCCTCGAGCGAGAGGCGGGCTGATCGATACTTTGTTGTCGAATACATCTGCTCCGCGAGTCGGTGGAGATTCAGCGCGCAAATGTTGCGTTGGCGTTATGTCGATAGGTGCGAAATGAATAGGCGGGATTAATTGCAAAACGTCACCGCTGGTGATTAAAAGCTCGCGACTCTTGCTGTTTATCTTTTAATATTGTTTTTAATCGTTTAAAATCATTTGTTTTGGGCCGCCGTCGTCCGCGGTGAAAACGATTCCTGGAAATTTACGAGTTTTAATGTGCGCGTTAAATCGATGATTTATTACGGAATTTTATGTTTTTGTTACGGAAAAGAGTTAGCGAAATAATTATTATGATGCTTTTAAAGCGAAATACAGTTTTCATATAAATACATTCATTGAGTCGTTATATAATTTTTTATTTTTTCAAGTGAATTCATTTGAATAATTTTGAATTAAGAATAAACTGAAAATTATTGCATGTTACATTTATCTTCGGTAAAATATTAAAATACTATGAAATAATGTATTGGAAAAGAGATTTAATTACTCTGCGCAACATGATATATCGCAGAAGTAGATTTGATATTCATATACTATATATTATGATTAAATTTTTACGATTTTAATCATACGAAATAATACGTAACATCTATTTGCAGGCGCCCATTTTGAAATCACAGCGGGTAAAGTAGCGATAAATTATTCAACACTAAAAATATATTACTAAAAAATAATTTTAAAAGGTTCATAATTGATCAAAGTTAAGCTATAGAGCGCAGGCAATACTTAATATAAATCCAAGTAAAAGCACAAAGTTGCAACCTCCTTAAAGCCAATCTAGCCGATCCACGAAAAACTTTCTTAAAAAGAGGAAAAAAGAAGCAGGTTCCGAGCTTTTTAATAATTATTCGCTGGAGTTAACCGTATTAAAAATTCCTGGAATTCGGAAGCTAGAGAATTATTGGAATATCCCTCCAGCTTGCGATCGGTACCTCCTTAACAAGTTGCGTCGCGCGACATAATAAAGAAGCGCGCTTGACGGATACGAATATTGCATCCCCGATAAGGTTCGCGTATAGGCCAATACGTAAAGTAAGGCGCGGACAAAAAAAAAAGGAACCGAGCAAGGAAGCAATCAACGAGGGCAATAAAAATTCTTTTCTGCATAGTCGGGATCTCCGGTAAATCTTCTTTGTCGTCATTTCTATCCCATCGACAAGCTGGAAATTGCAGCCATCGATCTGTTTGGCCTGGGCTTTTTGTTGCAATTATTTTGTTCCCTCCTATGCAGATTAAAAATATTGGAATGAGATGGGTGTATATGGGCGGTCTGTTGCTGCTGCGGACGTCTTTTGCTTCTGCGACTGTCTTAGTTGCGGGGGGACAGGAATCCCGTAAATCAAGGAAATCTTCTCGGAAGTGAAGAAATTGCATTGTCTGTAACTTAAATCTTCATTATAACAATGCTATTGAATTTGTTACCTGCCTGATTTTTTGAGCTTAATTAGCATGGAATTTTGTACAATTTTTAAAATTCTACGTTAGAATACTACTACCTCCTTTGAAAATATTTGTTTAAAACTACACTGCACGGTTCATAAATAAAATATTATAACCTTAATAAAAGAACAAAATAAAACAAGAATCCACCCGAGTGTTCTACCCCGGAAAAATCATAGTTTCGTACAGTTAATTAACAGAATATATGCTTTTCATTGCTTTCGAATAATTTCGTAATTAAGAAGCCGAAATTCCGCGTTCCCTTTATATCCGCATCTACATAGTTTCTCTCGGTCGAAAAAAAAGCTTTCTCCTGCCCTAAAAGAATATTACGAAGAGTCGCGGGGAAGGGCATAAATATGGTAAACCGGTAGAAAAGGTACCGAGAGTTTGGCCCGGACACTTCATATGTAAATCCCGCGCGCAACGCAATACACGACTATAAAATTCTTTCTCTCCGCGGAGCATCGCGAGAACAGCGCTCGTTTCATATTAACCGCGCAAAAATCGCTCGCGCAGCCGTAAACTTTGTCAATATCGCCCCCGTATATCTCGAAAGGAAAACAACGTCAAAAAGCGGCCAGCGCAGGAATTAAAAGTGTCTTAATTGCGAAGCATCGGCCGCCGCCGCCGCTGCCGTTGCTGCGAGGCGAATATCGATTGGGGGAGAAAGCTCCTCGGCGAGGGAGATTTATATTCGCCGGAGGTTTTATCAGATGGCCGGGGCGAGTTTTCGGCTTCTTTATCTTCCAGCCAGTCCTCAGACTCAACAAGAAAGCAATCGTCGACCAGTCGGTGAGATTGCTCGAATGTTGCCTCCCCCTGAAATTTATATCCTAATACATTTTCCTCCGGCGCTAAACTTTCCAGGAGAGAGAGCCGAACGGAAGGCGCGGTGTAACGCTCGAGTCGAGACTTCTGTTTAACTTTCGCACCTCGAGTTCTTTCGTATACAGGAAAGTCCATTTCGAACTTGGCGATCGAATTAACTGGGCTTTGATTATTTCGAGATCTGCGTCCTTTCGACGGTACTTTTAAACGTTATTTCGCGTGTACCAAAAAGTGCGAATTTAGTCTAAACGACTGTTGAAGAAGCACGTTAAAACGTCTTTAAAATTTAGGGTTGTTCTATAAACTAGTTTGTATCTATTTAAAAAAAAATTATTTTTATTATTACATGTATACATACTAATATTACAATGCTTTCAATACCCATTAGATATTCTTCTAATAAAACCCCGAAAAAAGATTTTCCAAAAATTCGGCCAGATTTTCACTCCCACAATTAAGCGCCCATCCCATCCATTCCCCTCGTAGGCGGTGAAAAGATCTCGGCTCGAATGCGCCCGAGAATCGCACAAAGAGCGACGGAGGAGAATAAGAGTAAGCAGAGCTCTCTATGCACTTAGGGAGATCATTAAAGAACTGGTTATTTGTAAAGAAGCTGCGGATATTCTCCTCCTGGAGGTATAAGGGCGCGAGACGAGGATCTGCGCTGAGCCCGCATGACGATTTTTCGGTCTCTCCGCCGCTCTCTCTCTCTCTCTCTCTCTCCTTTCGAGCCGCATCCGATGCTCCTCCTTTCAATTCGCCGCCGCGGAACTTCCGAGACGACGCGGACTTTTCGATGAATCGCTGATGTCTCTTTTTTTCCGACGACGACTCCGATCGATCATTGCGACGAGATGGCAGGGTTCTACTGTAGATTAGTCGACGGCCGTTCGTTATTGGCCTGCGACGGAGATTTTTAAGGCAGCCGCTGCTGTTGCGTCTGCGATCACGGGAAAATTTATAAAAATGCGCTTAATTGTTTTTTTCTTTTTTTTTGTGTTATTTGGGTGAAAACGACGCGTGGCCGATTTTTTCTTTACGGAAATAAGTTAGTACTTAGTGGTTGATAAAAAGTCTACGAATGCAAATACAAGCAAATTACGAAAACGGAACGAGAACGCAAAGTGAAAAGTTATAAGTTTTTCTTATGTCAAGCTTTTCTAAACAGCCAATAAAGTTTCTAATAAATAAGCATACCAATATATCTCAGATCTTGAAAAATCTCGACCCTTTCTCGCATTAGCAGAGTTACGGCCGCGCCTGTATTGAAAGTCCCTCGATGTAATTTATCGGGCCGAGGTATGCGAGCGACAGAAAAATAAGAGGAAGACGGTGCGGCAGCTCCGGGGAGGGGGTGGCGAAAAATTCGCGAAGATAAGATAGAGCGGCTATTTTTCAGGCGGCTTTTAAACTCCCAGATATTTCATAGGAGCCCAGACGGGTTAATGAGCCTGGTAACTGCGGATTATGGTGCGTCCACGCCGCGTGCAGATTCGGAAAACGCGCGAGAGCTTCCGCTTCCGCGTTTATTTTTAGCCTCGTTCGCTCGCGTTTTCTTGCTTTGGCGTTTGGCTTTTTTTTTTACTAACTTTCACACTTTTATTTTTGCGCCGACGACAAAATTAATCGTTCCCTCGCCTGTTGAGAAGCATTAATTAAGAATCCTATAAGGTTTTTGTTCTAAAAGTTTTTAAAAACTTTCGTATACGAATATTATTATTATTTTTTTTTATGTTAATGTTTTTGAAGACTCATTATTGAGCCTTATATCAGCATCTGTACTTTATTTGTAGACATTAAACATCATTCATAAACAATATATATATTTGATTTCATTTTTAAACATATATTTATATAGTTTTATACAGTTCAAAAAGTTTACAATGCGGTTACATAATTCGGAGTTCGGGAAATATAAAATGTTATCGATATTTTGCGGTAACATAGCCTTGCATTTACAAACCCTATGAGTTTTGTTCTATGATCATTATGAAGAGGACATTGGCACAAAACGTGGTTAAGTTCCTCTTCATACTCATCACATTGAGCACATATTGGAGTGCCAACAATATTTACTCTTGCAAGAGAGGCGAAATTGTAGTGATTAGATCCACATCTATTTATTGTTGTTATGAAATTGCGAGACCGATTGCTGTTGTAAAACCAGTATTGGTTTGAGAGTATTTTTATAGTTACAATGTGAAATAGTTTTTTCCCTTGCAGCTATTTTCCAAACAGAATTGATTATGTATTTAAGAATGAGTTTTGTTTGAAATTCTGAAATAAGTCTGTAAAATGTAGGTTAAACGCTGACATGCTTTCTTTGTTGGTATACGAATATTATGTAGAAGATAAAAGTAAATGTATTTGATCGAGTACACGTAAGTTTTATAACTTTATGAAACATTTTGTTTAGTCAACTAAAATTGTCTTTTCAAGTATATATTTTTTATACAACCCGAGCATTACATCCACTTTGAACAAAAATAAATTATTTCATAAATCGTTCTTCCGTCAAATGGCTCACGCAGTCGCCTACAGTTTTTATTAAATTTCAACAAAACCTCAATCGACGCGCGCACATCGAACAGAATTTCCAACGGATATTTTTTAATAACCAAGTTACCCTCTACTTTGGAAAAAAAAGCACTCCGCCACGGAGAATCTAATCTTAAACAACCTTTCCTCCGGCCTACGCACGCGAACATGACACACGCGTATATAACTCGATTTTTCTTGTAAGTTAATTACCGCAACCGCCGTTTATGACGCTGTGTGTTACGAACGCCAGGAGGGCAGCTCGCCACGTTGGGTATACATCGGAGCGTCTCTGAAAGTTCATCGAAAACGTGCGGCCACATCGCGAGTGCGCCTCGTCAATCTCTTCCGGGAGTCTGAACTTCTGGGCGCCAATTTAAAAAAAAGGACGAACGGAATTTTAATCTTCCCCATTGTTTTTCGTTTACGGAGTTGGGGAAGGAAGCCGCGTGATATTAGCCTTCCGGACGTGGCAGGGGAGCTTTACGAGCAAAGTTTTTCATTTTAAATCACTTTCCGCGATAGAATACTCGTCGATGCAGTCGATATTTTTGACATTCGTTTACAATGACGTTTTATAATAAAAAAGAAAAAGCTGTATAGGAACGTGTCAAGCGTTCATTTAGTCGCAAAAATATTAAATGCGCGCGGCCCTTTTTGTTATAACCCCGCAGACGGAATAATAAATTTATTTTCTAGCTGAATTCACACTCTGGTTAAAGGGGTGCAAAAGGGCTGAAAGAGCAGCGGGCGAGAGCGGAATTATAACACATCCGCGCGCGTCATCGCCTGTGTACACACATCGCGCGTCACGAAAATTATAAAGCGTCGTTTCGCGAATTCATTAACTCGTGAAATCGACTGTATATACACCGAGAGCCGAGAGTTTATCCCAAAAATAGATATCGCAGCGTCATCGCAATTGTCAATCGAAAATTCAATCGAGCTCGGAGAGAAAGAGTGCATGCACAAGGAGCCGGATTTTCGTGAGGTTCAATTAAGTCGGAGTTGATGATTCACGATCGATGTAACGCTGCTTCGCAGGAAAATGTCTTCGACTCCGAAGGGATGGACTTGGCTCTTGCTACTGGCCATCGCGGCGGCGACGGCGGACGCCTCGACGCACTGCGAGCAAACCTGGGACGACATCAAAGCTCCCCACTACGTCTCGGAGACCTACAGCATTCATCTGCTAAAAATCAACACCACCGACGAGTACCAGACCTTTTTGCCGAGCACTAAATACCAAGGTGAGTCTTCCGCCGGTATTTTTCATATTTTATAGAACCCTTCGTTGAAAGGAACGTTGTAATTGTTGATATTATTGTTTTGCGTTAAAAATATGAATTACAGCTAATAATGACTGGCCAGTTTGAAAACTTAAAATTGGATTCTGATGTTTATCTATAAAAGTTTATAAAGGATAAAAGTTATTAGTTATAACTAATTTATTTTAAGCTTATATATCTTAATAAAAAAAGAAATAATTGCTTATAAATATTTCTGAACAATTCATTGATTCAAAAAAATAAAATAGAACCATTTTTTGTAGCAGTTTGCCTGCCGCGGAGTGTAACTTAACAATAATTTTAAAACTTCGATACATTTTCGCAAAGTAAGTTTTACCGGGGCGAAAAAGCGAAGCAGCAGCGTCAAATCGAGCATCCGTCTCAAAATTTCGTGCGACAATCGAAGCGCGAAATCCGCCGCGACTGAAAACCGTATAGGAGGTTTACGCGACGGCTCTGAATGCACGCGACGAAGCTACTCCCGCATCGCTCTTTCCTCGCGCTCATTAGCGAAAATTTTGCGGATGATGAATAGCCATTGTTTGCTCGTTTTCAATTTTCCGTTCGCGTTGCGTCGGTATACCGTCGGTTTAATTGAGAGCTCGTTTTTTTTTCGAGATTTAGGCGCCGGAAAATTGGGGAAAATTGCGAAGAAGCGGTTTGGAATGTATAAATGCTGGCCGCAAAAGTCCGCTGAACTATCGGTCGACATTACCCTTCAAGATCGTAGGAAAATAAGGCTGAGAAACCCGCGAGGTGCTTCGTGCCGCCGCTCGCACGAAGCTGCTGCTCGACGTTCGCCGGAAATTCTAAAAAGAGAGCTGATTTATGTTTTTGGAGTAGTCTGCGGTACACTTTTTGGTGTCAAGTCGTGTTCTGAATTAAAAAATAATGTTTTTAGAATTTTTCTTTAATTATTGATTCATTCGTTTACATATACATTATTCAAACTTTATCGCGTGAATAAAAATTCCTCAGTTTTAACAGTGTTTCCAAAAATGTACTTTTACTGTGCTTTTTTGCGTATTAAAAATCAATAAGGAAATTTCAAAATATACTGTAGCGGTGACATTATTTATAAAGATTGCGCTTTGAAAATACAAAGTATGTTTCACTGCACAATTAATATTCGATGTCGATCCGGTTAGAGTTGTATTTTGAAAATAATTTAAGCTAAGACATTGGCAAAGGGTCCACGAACGAGTTGATAACTTGAACAATAAATAAGCAAGGTCGGCTCAGAGAAGTATACCCTAAGAACCTATTCGGTGCGTAGAATGAGAGGGGAAATTCGATTTCAGAGTCATAGCAGGAGAAGACACGATGAGCAAAAAGTGTAAAATTGCAAAAGAAAGTTAATTAAATTGTTCAAATTTACAATTTTGAACTCCAAGAAAAGGTTGCTCAAAACAATACAAAATTTCAATTAGATTTTCATGAATAAATTGCACAGTATTCATTGCAACTTTTTAAAAAAAAAATCTAACTCAATCTTCATCGCGTGCCAAATATTCGCAGAATTAGCCAGCTTTCCGCAATAAGCAACAACGTCATCCAATAAATTAAAGCCGAGCGCACGACTCGGCGCTTAACGAATTCCCCAACTTGAATCCCAACCATCCCGGCTATCCGGTCGAGTACTTACCTACATAGCAGCTGCGGAATCTGCTTTAAGAAAAGCGGACATCCGCTGATGCAGCTTATGCAGCCCCAAAATGGAACGTATGCTAATTTCTTTCGTTATAGCTCACACTGCGCCACACTCTGATGCGCCTTTAAAGATCAGCCCGACGTTCGGATGGGTGGCAAAGGTCGAAAGATGGTTTGCGAACAGGAGTTTTTACGGATATTTATTAATGTAGTCTACATACATTTTTGCAGCCTTTTTAAATAGCACAATCGCGACAAAGTCTTTTAAATTATTTAATTAATTGTTTCCTAATATTCGAAAAACTATCATATTTTATTATAATAATTTTTTGTCGTATAGATTTTTTAGGAATTTTATAAACGATGTCTTAAATTTAAATTCAATGGCTGTAATGCTTGAACCCTCCCCATAAAGCCGAGCAGCGCGTAAAGGGGAAGAGTTTTTTCGCGAATCATGGTTTGCACCGTTCCACCACCACTATGTACCGTTCCGCCAACCAGCGAGATTTCAGGTGCCACCTTTCAACAAAGTCGGATTATATACAAATATACCAGAAATGCTTATTCCTCCACCGGCTCAATTGAGAGGTGTTGCATGAAATTTGAGCTCGAGCCTCATCTACTGTGGAGTGGGGGTAGCATTCACGCTGTGAATTTGAGAGGGTATTATAATTTTATGGCAATATACAAGAGTAGAAATTTCTTTTTTATAGCTAGATGGAGTTTATAGAAAATTAAATTAATCAAGCTTAGGGTATATTAGAAGACACTGCTTTCGAATTTGTAAATTTGAACAATACGTTCCTTTTGTAATTGTGTACTTTTTGCTCATCGTGTCTTCCTCTGAGTTTCTGCCACTTGATAAATTACAAATTTATCAAACCGTTTAAGAAATTTTATCGATATCGTAATAGAAACGTCGACGTCTACAACATTTTTCAATTTCGCAAATTTAGATAAATCTGCTTTTCAATCTCACGAATTTTCAATAAGAATCAACAAAAATAAAATTCGGATTTTGCGCGAACTGTAATAATTAAATAATACGTTTTGCATATAGAAATTCGATCATAAATATTTTACATTGATAATCCATTTGCGCCAAAATGCCGCGATCATAATTAACTGATAACGACGCGGCATATAAATCGTCGGCATAAATAAACGAGGAGTAATGATTTTGTCGGCGAGCTGCTTAAGAGACATTTTAATAATTTAATAACCTTCGTTAATTTACATATACGTGCGACGTAATGCTTTTCTAAGTCACTTATAGAAGCCTAGGAAGCATTTAAATTCATACGCATGACATATTTAGGCGAGTGGAGAGAAAACAAGTAAAGAGATTACTACAATAACTCTATCACTCGACTCCTTAAACAACCGAACTAGGAGAAGTTACATAGTTGATATTAAGCTTAAGGAACAGTTGTTAGATTAGAACCTGAATATTTCAGAAAGTTTGCTGTATATACTACAAGAAAAAAAGGAAATTTCAACGAGAACTATAAAAATTTTTACCGGTCCGAAATAGTCGCAATTTCGCCTCCTAAATTCAGTTCTCTCCCGAGCGGCGCCTCGGCCGCTAATGAAAAAGCCCCTACCGGCTGAGAGAAGGTCGTCCGCTTGAATCTCGCAGAGGGCTCGCGCCGCGTAGGTTGCCGGGGCAGGCGAAGACCCTTAATACGGGGTGCGAAGCCATAGATTCCGGGCGCCGCCGCCGCCGCCGCTCTCGGCTCCTTATAAAGTAAGATCGAGTGTCCGCTTCTTCGGGGGGCGCGAGCGGCGGCGGCGGCGCGAATTCCGACCCTCCGGGGGATAGGAGCTGCGATTCTTCGCCTCGTTTGCATCCCGAGCGAAGCTTTATGCATCCCGGTCAAACGAATAGCTTCGCTTATTGCCGCCTTCTTCGAACGCGCGCCGGCTGCTGCTGTTGTCCGGATTTCCCGAAGAGGGAGGAGACGAGATTTCGCTCGATATTAGTTTACGCTCGGTTTAACGGAAAATAATGCACTCGCCGCTTAAAGGGAGAATTGTACGAGGTTAAAGTTTTGTTTTGTTTCGGTGGGATTGAAATTTTTGCGCTGTATTTTTCTTCGTACAAAATCAATACGTAGTCGATTTTCAAATTTGAGTCTTACACGAGTAGTAGAGGTAATCTTTTTTATAGTTAATTAAAACAATAAGCTCTGAAAGCATTAAACGGGCCAAACACCAGTTAACGATTGAGATGAGCGTTTGCCCGGTTTGTTATTGTAAAATATAGACAATAAAACCTAAACAGCCGAGCGAGAATTATTAAAAGCTGCATGGTATATAAATATATTTAATGAACGAACGGCAGAATCTCGCTTTGTCCGCCTGATTTTAATCGGATATCCTTTGAATTAAAGTAAATTATATTTAAACGGCAAAATTTATTTTAACCTCGCAGCTAAGCCCATTTCGGCCAAGTATTGGCTTTTCGCGAGATTCCCGCGAGTAAAGCCGCGAATATCCAAAAGCATCGTATAAAATGGAAATTTTTGCCCGCGAACAAAAGTCGGCTAACGGAACGGCGCGTTATAATTGAAACGGCGACTATGGCAAAGAGGAAAAAAGACAAAGTCACGAGCTCGTGAGAACTGGCGTCGGAGCTTGCGGGGCAACTCGTATGCAGTTTTCATATTGCGGATTAACATATAAAAGGCCAGAAATTATATGCGTTCGCGCGCGAATGAATAAACTAATACAAGTAATTAGTCAGCTCAATTAACTTGGCAGACCGCTCTCTTATCGAGCGTAAAGCTTTGCGTAAATATTATTAGAGAATCAAATTTTGCAAGTAAGCGAATAAATAGCCCCTGAAAATCTCCCCCCATCCCGAATACCCGGACGACCATAAAGGTCGACGACCCTCGGAACCTCGTCTCCGGCAACTATAGCTCGCGGCCGAAAATCATCGTCATCAGCACCGTCGGTGCAATAAAGATGCCTGTCGCTCGGGGTACTTAGCGGCCGGGATTATTCGGGCAATCTCGTTAAGGGTCGGCGGCGCACGCCGCTCCCCTCGAATAATTGCATTGCGTTACAACTGCGCCGTAACGACCTTGCGATCGGACTCGCGGCCAATGTCATCGTGCGGACACGCGAGCGAATCCGATGTCGTGTCCGTATATTGTCTTGGAAGCTCGATCGACTGATTAGGCACGCGAACTTTGAGCGAATTATCGGACTTTTGGCGGGAGGGCTGAGTTTGCTGAGTTAACTATTGCGGTTCGGGCTGATTCGTGGAAATTGTTATTGAATGTTCCTTTGATTTATCAGTGGCGGGGGGAGAGAGTTGTGTCAATATTTGCGGATGAAGGTGTAGTTTTAGGGAATGTTTTGTAATAAAGGATAATTCATTGGAAATATGGGAAAATGGTAACGTTGCTAAATAAATAAATATCAAAGCTAAAACGTAGCTCTGATATTTTTGAAATTCAGAGGAATTTGAAAAAGATTTAAATCAGAGAGTAAACAATTAAGATCAATGATTTACAATTAAAAAAAGCAGTTCTCATTTGAGCTAGTTAACTAAACTATTGGAAATGTATTTAGTTCAAAAGGTTCACGATTGAATAGAAATTCAATGAAACTCTTGTCCAATTAGAAGCTACACAAGTGTAGCTATAATTCGTTAATTTCACGCGCCGACCACAATCTTGCACATAAATAAAACTCTGCTGTCTTTAATATGATAACTTTGTGCATTACATAATTGATAATTATAAAGAATAAAAAAAATCAATGAGAAAATTTATTTTTCGGTATAAAAATTCGAATCGATCGTATGTTTCAGTTATGGTGAAGTCGGACGAGGACAGACAATTCATAAGGTTTTACATTACCGTGGAAAACGAGAATAAGACGCTTCCTCACGGAACTCTCGAGCTTTACAACGACGAAATAAGCGAATTCTCCCAAGACTGCCCGGAATCGATCGTTCACGTTTCGCAAGTTCTGAAAGAGGATATCTCCGTGTACTGGACGAGTCCTGAGGAAGGAGGCTGCGTGATTTTTAGGTATATATTATTTCGGTCTATTTTGGCGTACAATGCCGGCAGCCCGGCATTGTAGGCAGTTGAGCGATACTATTTTAATGAAATCCCGGGAACTAACTCAACGGAGACGCGGGGAAAAGGAGACTCGGGTGGGGATTTATATTGAATTAAAAGGGGGCTCGATATTTCAATGTGCAGAGCGTCGATAATGGAATCGCCGTCGGTGTGGTTTATGGACGGCAGCCTGGAGCAGAAGTTCTGCCTGGACCCGAAGGCGAGCATCGACGATCCGGGTCCCACGCTGGCGGAATGCTGCGCCTGCGAGGAGGCCAAGTACGAACTCGCCTTCGAAGGACTTTGGTCGAGATATACCCACCCAAAAGTAAACTTATCTATCATGAACCGCCGAAGCTCTTCTCTTATTACTTAAGTATCTTAGCGATTAAGACGCGACTTAGTACTTAGTACCGCGTATCGCGACTTAGACTTAGAGCCCGCATTCATTTTCTCTCTGCGAACTTTTAAAGTTTCTGAAGAAAAATTCTGAAAGTCCGGATAAGATAATTTTAAATATCTTAAAAAAGTAATTCAACGCCGGTACTGCACTGTATTTAAAGGAACCGTTTCACTAAAAGAGCAGTACCTACAATTGACTATTATGGCAGAACAGTTTTTAATCAGTTAACCGTTACAGAACTTTCCGACGAAACCGTGGAGTGCGCGATTTTCCGACATAGTCGGGGCGTCGCATACGTCCAAATATCGCTTCTGGGAATACAACGAGTTCGCCAGCGAAGGTCTGCAGCAAGTTGCCGAGTACGGTTTGACTTCGATTCTGGAATCAGAACTGAAGAATAAAGTACGTTAAATCGAAAAAACGATCGATGTCGCCGTACAAACTTTTTACATACATCATTAACGTTTCGCAGAGCGATCACATCAGAACGATCATCAAGGCAAGAGGGATCAACTTCCCCAACATAACCAGCAAGACATTCGCCATGTTCAGAGTGGACCAAAAGCACCACCTCATGTCGTTAGTCTCCATGATAGGTAAGTTAACGATCGAATCGCAAAGCGTCCTCGTTTCGAAAAGAAGCGGGAGAGAACGAGGGCGCAAAAAGAGCGACTGGATAACAAGTAGTATACAATTAACGAAAGGGACGTTACGTTCAGATCCGTCGCCAGACTGGTTCGTCGGCGTCACTGGATTAGAACTGTGCTTGTCGAACTGTTCGTGGATCGAGCACAAAGAGCTCAACTTGTATCCGATTGACGCGGGCACCGACGACGGCATTACTTACGAGGTGAGGATATAAGGTTTGGCTTAAAACTGCATTGTTGTCGTTTTGCGCTCTTGCTAACTTCGCGTCCTGAATTCAGGGCCAATTTAAACTTTGATTTAATAAACTTGTCTACAATGCACCTTTTGTCTCTTTGTGCGCATTTGAATAAGAATTTATTTTGAACGAAGAATTTTTGTTTGAATGTCTGGTATTGCTTTACCTTTATAATTTATTATCTAAACCTTAATTGAAATAGAGGTTTGTTACAATTTACAATATTCCATACATAGCCAGTTACTTGAATGTTAAAAATCGTGGAAATTCTCGTGGTAATGTTCGCGGAGAGAAGTTTAATTAGCAGCAAAGGTCCATTATCTATATTTGAAGCCAATTAAAATTAAACGATAAAAGCCGTAACAATTTATTTATTTCCTGCGTCTAGAAAATTATACTAATAATAAATTGTTATCGAGAACTTACCGCCGCGCGTTTAATTTAATACCAACCCGTATAAAAAAAGCATCCCTGCCGGAACTGACCCTCCTAACGAAAAAAAAAAGACACGACGAAATCGACCTCTCTGACATCTCGGAAAGCCCCCCGAATCGCTCGTCTCGAAATAAAGAAAGCCCGCGGCCAGTAAAGCGCCAAGTGCTGATGCCGCAGGCCTCGGACGTGGAGACGAACCCCAAGGACGTCATCAGGCGGATAACGACCACCTGGCCGAAGGACGAGCGCTCGCCCTTTTACGACGAGACGGCCATCGACATGAACCCGCTGGCGAAGCTCTACCTAAAGCGGCAGCGCATGTACGAGAAGGACTGCGAGCGCAACGTCGAGGTCGACGGCAGCGAAGGTGCCACCAGCACATACCCACCGATCACGCGTAGCAAGTATTGTTTTCCTTTTTATTTGCCGCCCCGTTCTTTATTTTTTATCCCTCCGCCACTTCCGCCGCTGCCGAGAGAATTGAACCGAAGGGGCTGTACAGGTGCTGGGAAGGCAGGTATTTTTTAAGGAGCCTTCTTCGTGCGTAGTTTTTGGCCGCTTCTTTTGATTGGGTAGTTTTGCTGTTGTAGTGCTGCGAGGCCTTTGAGAATTTTTATGTTATTTCGTATTATTGGATGGATTTTACTATGAATTTATATAGTTTACGTTTTGTTGAAAAAACTAAAAAGAAAGTAAAAGTGAAACTTGAATTTTGAGATGCGTCTACTTTTACGTAGAAATTATAGTTTTCGAACTAAACAAAATATCAAAGGAATTAGTTGATTAATGAAAAAATTAACAGTTCTTTTCAAGACTCTATAATAATAAATAAACACGCGCAATTACTTTTAAAAAAAAATTCTCAAAGCACCTAGGCGTAGCCGCGTAGCATCGATAAACACCACCCACTATATATATATACACTAACCCTAAATAACGTTGCATAATCCAGAGGCGTGCAAGGTAACGCCATGGGGCCAGTGGGAGAGCTGCTCGGTCACCTGCGGCCGGGGAGTCAAGCTGAGGCAGCGAAAGTACAAGCACGAAAAGAACGCGCATAAGCACAATTGCGACTCGGTCCTCACTGACAGGGTCGTTTGTTACGCCGACAATAATTTTGAATGGTGAGACAATGCAATTGTTCCTTCTTTCTGCACTTTTTTTTGTTTGCTCCCCCTTTCAAGTTCTAATGAGAATTAACTACCGCGGCATGAATTAAATCAAGGTGCGTTTTGTTGTTCTATGTTTGAGCAAAAGGAATTTCAATGCTTTTTTCGACGTTTATTAATATTCCGGTTCTCGCAAATTCGGCTTATGCTTGTTTATCATGGACGTAAAAAGAATTTTAAAAAGTACGAAACTGAATGGAACCTTTTATCCGTCAAATTTATTTATAAAAACTAAAAACCCCCGAAGTAATCCATTTTTCAATAGCATGCATTTGAAAAGAGCGAATAATTCCTCTTGCCAACGGACTCGGAATTTTTCCTACCCCTCAAACCCTTAACGCATAATCGAACTCGAAAGCCGATTGTATTAAAAAAAAAACAAAAAAAAAACCAAACAAACTCTAAAAAGCCCTCCGGACGACGTGGACGAGAAGAAGTGCCCCCTCAGCCCCTGGAGCGACTGGACGCCGTGCACGAAGAGCTGCGGCCCGGAGAGCCGCACGCGCGCCCGCAACTTCCGCCGCAAGAAGAAGCGCAAGGAGTGCAAGCTCCAGTACCCGAACGTCGAGCTGGAGCAGACCCTGGACTGCGAGAACCCGGGCTGCGGCGACGGCGAGGGCGACTCGTCGGAGGGCACGACCGACGACTCGGCCGAGGGGACGACCGACGAGACGGCCTCGGCCGCCGACGAGGAAACGGTAAGCGAGGCGACCAGCGAGTCCGGCGCGACCGACGAGGTCACCGAGGACACGGCGGCCACCGAGCCGTCTGCCGAGGATTTGGTGGGGGCGGAGGAGAATAGGCACGAGGTAACCCACGTAAAGAGACGGCGAAAGGTGATTATCCCCCGTTTTTTATGCGAACTCGCTTTCTGGGGAGAGGCTTTTAATTCGCGAGGCCGCGGGGGGACGATTTGATCGCCTTTCCGGTCACGATTGAGCTTTTTCGATGTCGCCGCGGGGCTTTAAGTGAAATGCGTTGCGGACCAGTTGGCAAATTACACTGCATAAAGGCACTTTTTTTAAAGAAATTCAAATGTAAGGATATTACGGTTTTAGAATAGCTCCTGAAACTTGTGTCATTGGGAAAATAAGAACTTTGAAGTATACTATCAGATAAAAAAAACGATGGTTCTTCAGCGATAAAAAGCTCAATTGTGACGCTGCAAAAAAAAATACAGTTATTGCATTGGGGCGATCAAATTTTTTTTCACTCGCACATTTAAGTATTTTTTCAAAGTGTTTTTTAAATCAACTTTACTAACAATGATATTATTCTAATAAATCATTCGCTCGTTCAGTCATTTCTTTAACTAACAGAGAAGCAATGCTAACCAATACATATAACCTTCGCCGTTTCTCGTCGTCAAAACACGAGATCCATCGTAATTTCTCTCTCCTCCATCAAATCGGTAATGTAAACCACTATGTAATACCATTGACATGGACATTTAATAAATTGTACATTGCCATTTTTAATTACATAAGCTTCAATCGTCGTTAAAAGCAGATATTAGTATATTAAAACATTTTTAAAAAGTTAAAAAACATTGCTTTGAAATAAAAAATTTCTTATTTTATAGTTTATTAAATTTACAAAAAAAAAAAAAAATTCTGATCATTCAAAAGTTAAAAAAAAAGTTTTTTTGGATCTCTAAGATTCAAAGCTCAAAGTGTAAAGGCTCCGACTGCTTTCCAGAAATGCATAAACGATCGCTACACGCAGTGGTCGTTCTGGACTCCCTGTTCCGTAACGTGCGGAACAGGCACGAAAAGCCGAAATCGACAAATCAAACCCGATTACAACAACTCGCCCAGCGCCGACAAGGACCTGAACCTCTACGACTGTCAGTACGAATCCACCACCTGCGAGGCGGAAACGAAATCCTGCGAAATTACCAAAGAGCTGATGGAAGGTGAACTTTTGTCCTTTGTTTAATTAATGACTTTTAAAAGATCTCCGAGTGCGTGGAACGTTTTTAAAGAGTTGCAAAGTAAAATCCATGTAAAGGAAAGAGGCTTTGTCGGCCTTTGGATTTTGCCGTTCAAACGGGATGTAAAAAGGTGAAAACTCGCGCAAAGCTCTCTGGCCCGACTTTCTTTGATGTAATTCGCCGAGCGTGAAATCCAGTGTTTGCTGAATTTCTCCTTTATGTGAAAATTGTTCCAACGCGTTAACGTTATTATACATCATATTAAAATCTACAATCCGTAATACGCCGAAGAAAATTTGAGAAATCAATAACAGTTCATGAGTTATACTTTATCGAATGCCGATTCGACGAAATTGTTCAAGCTTATCGATCGACATATTCAAACTGAATTCGAGTCTGGCGGACACTTGGATAATGAAATTTTTGAACCGCAGTGATCTGCTCCCAGCCGGAACAGCCCGGACAGTGCGACGACGGGCACAACGACAACTCGTTGCGCTTCTACTACGACAAATTGAGGGGCAAGTGCGTCGTTTTTCACTACACCGGCTGCAACGGCAACATGAACAATTTCCGAACTCTCCAGGAATGCACGGCGACTTGCGGCAACTTCCGTAAGTTCGAAGCTCCGCTGATTTTATCGGGGAAAAAAAGAGATAACGACGCGCGAAAATTCTCCCGATGATTATCCGTACATTTATAAGCAAAAGTTTTAAACGAAAAAGCTTTTTAACCGCCTATTCTAAGTGGTTTTATAAAAAAATCGCAGCTTACTTAATTGTTTCGAAATTTGTCATGCTTACTAACGAATACTAACGGCAGAGGATCAAACGGGCTTGAGAAATTACAAAGTAAAACTAAGCAGCATCGTAACTTACAACGTACCGCTTGTGGACGATCAGCGAAGCTTCAAGATCAAGCGTGCAAAATGTGGTGACTTTTTACACTCTTTGTTCATTTATTTTTCGCTTAACTCTCCTTACTTAGCTCTTGATTGCAAGCATGCTATTATAATTTCAATGTAAGTTTTCTTTACGTCTTTACGCTAAGCGATTGTTTAACTTCTAAACACTTAAAATCTATATAACACGAGCAAGCTCTCGAGTCTCCGCGGGGCATTAATTTACCTGAATTTGCAATGCACGCCGCCGCCAGACGAGGAGGAGGAGGAGGAGAGCACTACGGAGCACAAGAGGAGGAGGAAGAAGAAGCCCAAAGGAGACACGAAGTCGAACTCGTTGCACGGCGACAAAGTCGACTGCAAAGTTTCCGAGTGGAGCGACTGGTCGCCTTGTTACAGCTGCCGGGGCTACAGGACCATGAGTCGCGACATACTGGTACGCCGATATACTTTTCTGTTTTTTTCCAAACAGTTTCATAATTAATTTTCCGTCCGTCGAGCACGCCGCGCTTCGAGAGGTGATCGATGAATTTTGTTTTTAGACTTCCGCGCGGAACGGCGGCAAACCGTGCCCGTTGAAGCTCATGCGCAGGCAAAAGTGTCATAACGTTCTGCGAGAGTGCGGTAATTCATCAGATGATTTTTAACAATTTTTTTAAAAACCTTTAATCGAAGGCTCAATTAACAGATTTTATATATTTTTTAGATTCACCGAATGATCGCGAAACGAACCAAAGAAATCTTCAAAGAAGCTCGTACGAAGACGAAGATGAAGAAGGTAAAAGTGACCAATGGTTTATAAAATTTAACCCCTTATAATTTACCGACTTGTCCTTTACCTTTAATTTACCTCATGAATTCCTTCCCAAAAAAATGTCCGTCAAATGAAGCAGCCCTCAAACTGAGGATTCGCCATCAGTTACAGTGAACTGTCGGGTGAGTCCGTGGGGCTTTTGGTCTCCGTGCACAGCGACCTGCGGTCAGTCCCAGCGACGGCGCATTCGGAACGTGGCGGTGGCCCCGCGAGGACCGCGAGCCAGGCCCTGTCCAGTGCTCAGCCAGATCGTCGACTGCGCAATGCTGGCCTGTTAAAACGTATATTCGCACACCCGTGAGAGGACTGTTTGTTTTTATTTTATTTATTTATTTATTTATTTTTTTTTTTTTTTTGCTTTCTTCGCGACAACGACGCGCTTTTCTACGAGGCTCGAGTTTTAGTGAGTGGGTGAATTTTTTGGTTTCGCAAGGCCCTGCTTTTACGGTACTTGTGTAGTATGCGAGCTTTCGAATTTAATTAGCATTGTATTAGCTTACGTTATTTGTGTAACTTGTCCATGTTAAAAGTGTAGTTGGCAAGTGAAATATATTGAATGTTTATGCAAACTCGAAAAAGGTAGAGCGAAGATCTTGGATCTTGATTTTAAGGCTCTTTGAGATTATTATGCGTACTTATTTAAATGAGTTTTGTTATGAAAAGACTCTTTTGAAAATGGAATGAATAATGAGTTGAACGTCGTATAAAAAAATATAAAAATATAAAGATACTTAATATAAAAACCGTATAAATCAACATATAAAAACCATGCATAAATACGTATTATCGTACACAGTAATACAGTCATATCTCCATCTATCTACCAGCCGCTCAAAGTGTGTTGTACGACTTTTGAGCACGAGGGCGTAAAAATGACAATCAATGGTCCGTATAAGAAACTGATTGTTTGTCTGTCAACCGTTTTGAGCGTTCCAAATTCTAGACGACTTTTTGAAATTGAATAAAAAGACCATGCTTGAGACGTTGTTCACGATAATATCCTTCAATGTATAACTTGTTTGAATTCAATTAAATGCTTAACAAGCACAAATTCTTAATTGTAAATATAAAACGTATAAACGAGTTATGTAACACTGCAAGTATTTGACATTCCTATGAAAAGGATAGAACTGTGGTAATTTATATTGATATTAGAAATGATAGTCTTGATTAAATGTTTTAATAGTATTTGTTTACATGGAAATATAAATATCTTTGTTATTATTAGACTTATTTATAATATTATTTATAGAAGCTTATAATGCATTTTCATTAGATTTATATACAAACTTGATTATTGTATTAGAAAAACAGTCAAACATAAACTTAACACTGTACATCGCTAAAAATTGTTTCAATAATTTGTATTTACACCAACCTTTGTATGCAGATTTATAAATGTAAGAGATAAATGTTATTGTGACGAAAATACATATCTTTGAGATAAAATGCATAATACAACTAATGCATAGCAAAAATATAACACCTTATTGTTAGACAATAAAAGAAGCAATCAACACTATTCCCTTTTTATAATGTAACACATTGATCACAAATAAATCATTTAATGGCTTCACAATTTCCAGTACTGTAAGAATTTATATTTGTTTACAAATTTTTGATTTAAAAAAATTATATTTAAAGATTTTTTGTACCTACCATTAAACTCAGTCGTATAGCCTTTCAAAAGAAATTATATTTTTTTATGTATTTGCACTAACGTTTGCTTGTTCTTTTTTAGTTTTATTATTGTCCTTATTTTTCTCATTTTTTTGAGTTTCCTTACTTTCACTATTTTCTCCAATAAATGGATAAAAGTGCAACCTTATGGAAGGACCTTTAGTCACACGTTTGCAGTTAGCTGTTGCTTCTTTCAGTTCATTAACAATACATTCAGCAACTTCTTCCTTTAAAAAATAATTAAATTTTTACATAAAGTACTTTAAGTTATTAGATTTATACTATTTATGATTTATAATTATTATGTTATCGATATTCCCTAATATATTTAAACATAAATTTCTTAAAATTCTAAAAACCATAAATAATATAAAATAAAAATAACCATTATTTAACAATAAAAATTTTGTAAAATTACTGCTTTTGTTGGATTTCCATCGTGTGAAATATAAACTTTTATTGGATGTGTCTTCTTAAGTCCTTTTATCATTTGTTTAGTTTTGATGAATATATCGTTCTCGTTAATTTTTGATGAAATAAGGTATAATTTTGTATCTTTTGTAGTAGAATCTTTTTCCCTTTTTTTGTCTTTTTTAATTTTAATATCTTATTCTAAGAATTGCTTATTCGTCATAAGCCTAAATACAGGCTTTTCAGTTTTAGTATCAAAGTCAATAATTTTTATTAACTTTAAATTCCTACGTTTAGATAATTTCTCAGCATGTTCTAATGTCACTGACATAATATCTTCTTCTGGCAGAATTAAAGTAATTTCAGGACTAGTCAACGGCTTTTTCTTCTTGGGAATAGCATCTGGATCAAAGTTTCTACTTTGAGGTTGAGAACCTGGTCTTTTTGTGCATAAGCTTTTACAATGTAAAGTATTGAATACTGATGAAGATTTTACATTTTTGAGGTTTCTTTCAGTCAGAAAATTTAATGAAATCTTGGAAAATTGAACAAGTTGAGCGACTTGACACCTTCGGAACACACCGGTTAGCGCCATTTTTGCACTACTGAAGAGATTCATTCGTGGAAATTCTGAAATACATACCAGTATAGGTATATATATTCTTATCCGATCAGCTGTTACAAAATCACATAAGATGGAATCATGAGCGGTAGTGTATTAGGTTAGGTTAATATTGCAATAAACGAAATTAAACATTTTTAAAAAGATGGTCTTTATTTTATAACAACTATTCTTCCTTAAGATAATTATAGTTGTTAAATATGAACCCAAGAAGTTTATTATATTCTTTGTTAACCAGACAAATAAAACAACAGCTTGCATTGTATTATAAACAAAGGTAATATATTAAAAAAATTATTTAAGTTATAGACTAAAATACTATAAAATATATAAATAAAAATTAACAGGTACTTCTTTTAAATATTAGTTTCTGCAAATCAATTTAAATTATTAAGTTAAATAATAATTAACTAAAGTAAACAGGATATTTCATCAATTAAAAATTAAACAATGTTTAACAATAAAAATTTACTGTTTTAGATGCTCTCCAATTATATTTTCACAATATTATTCAACAGCACCTGATGATTTAAAAGAATACAAAACTCCATTAGAAAATATTCGTAATTTTAGCATAATAGCTCACGTAGATCATGGCAAAAGTACCCTTGCAGATAGACTTTTGGAAATGACAGGAGCTATAAAGACCAACTCTGGAGAGCAGGTTTTAGATAAACTGCAAGTTGAAAAAGAACGAGGAATCACTGTGAAAGCTCAAACTGCGTCTTTAAAGTATATTCTTGATGGTCAGGAATATCTTTTAAATTTAATTGATACTCCTGGGCATGTTGACTTTGCTTCTGAAGTCTACAGATCTTTAGCAGCATGTCAACGTGTTATACTTCTAGTTGATGCTAATGATGGTGTTCAAGCTCAAACTGTCGCTAATTTTTATCTCGCCTTTGGCAATGATCTTACTATAATTCCTACAATAAACAAAATTGACTTAAAAAATGCAAATCCTGAAAGAGTTGTTAAACAATTAAATACTTTATTTGACATAGAAAGTGAAGATATTCTTAAAATTTCTGCTAAAAATGGTACTAATGTTGAAGAGTTATTAAAAACAATTGTAAAAAGAATTCCTCCTCCTTCTTGTAATAGAGATGCACCATTGAAAGCTCTAATTTTTGATAGTTGGTACGATCGATATAAAGGAGCTGTTACATTAGTATATGTAAAAGATGGAGAAATCTCAGTTGGAGATCATGTAACATCTTATCATACACAAAAATCTTATGAAATAAAATCATTAGCTTTTCTGAGGCCACATGAAGAACAAGTTAAGAAACTGTAAGTTATTGAAAAATTAAATTTAAAATTTATATTTATTTATTATTTTTATCCAGATATGCTGGACAAGTAGGATGTATTACATGCAATATGAGGTCTTCTGAAGAAGCAAAAATAGGAGATACTATACATTTAAAAAGTAAACCAGTAGAACCATTGCCTGGATTTAAGGAAGCAAAATCAATGGTTTTTGCTGGTGTTTATCCAATGGATCAGTCACAATTTCTTAATCTTCAAAACGCTATTGATAAATTAACTTTGAATGATAATGCAGTTACAGTAATAAAAGAATCTAGGTAAAATGATTATAAATTAAAAGTTATAAAAGTAGTTTATCAATTTTAAATTACAACAAATTTTTTAGTCCAGCTTTAGGACAAGGTTGGAGATTGGGCTTTTTAGGTCTTTTACACATGGAAGTGTTTACGCAACGTCTTGATCAAGAGTATGACGCTCAGGCGGTTCTCACATCGCCAGGAGTTACCTACAAGGCAAAAATTGTCGGCAGTAAAAAAACTATTACTAAATACGGAGGCAATGAAATTTATTTCAGTAATCCATCGCATTTTCCTGATCCAATAGTTGTTGAAGAATTATTTGAACCAATGGTTTTAGGAACCATAATTACGCCAGGTTTGTTATACGGAAACATTAATTGATATCGACAACTTTCTAATTCATTGCATATTTCTTAGACAAATATCTTGGTGCTGTAATGTCTATCTGCATGGATAGAAGAGGTGTTGAAAAATCAACCAGAAATATTGATAATGAAAGAATAATACTTCAATTCGTGTTGCCATTAAACGAAATCATCGTTGATTTTCATGACGAATTAAAGGCCGTTACTTCAGGATATGCGAGTTTTGATTATGAAGATTATGGGTATCAATCATCTAATATAGTAAAAGTAAGAAATTGTATTAGCATATACTCCCTAATCGTTTTATTACCATATTTTCAACCAAAACGTTGGTAAAAAATTATTTCAGTATTTTAAAATATTTTTTGATCTATTTACCCTATTATATCTTAGATGGATATATATCTGAATGGAAATTACGTAGAAGAACTTAGTACGTTAGTTCACGGAACTAAAGCCTCCGAGAAGGCAAAGCGGATGAGCAGTAAATTACTAGAAATAATTCCTCGCCAGCAATTCCTCATTGCAATTCAAGTATGCGTTGGAAATAAAGTTTTATCAAGAGAGAACTTGAAACCATTCAGAAAAGATGTTGCTGCAAAATTGGTAATTAAACCACCCTTTTTTGTTAATAAATTAAAGAATAATATATCGATAATTAATTACAAATATATATTTTAGTACGGTGGTGATATTACAAGGAGAAAAAAACTATTACAAAGGCAAGCGGAAGGTAAAAGGAAATTGAGAATGGTAGGCAATATTGCTTTACCTCGAGAAACGTTTATCGACGTACTGAAAAGATAAACTAATATACTTTAAAAAGATTGTGATAAATGACAAAAACTTGTTAAAATATTGTAATCATTTTATATTCGACGATTAATAGATGTAATGTAAGATAGTACCTTTTAAACAATTAAAACAAAATGTATTTTTCATTGATGAACACTTTATTCATTAATATGTATAATCCGGTGTCAAGAGATCACAGATTGATTTATTTACGCATAAGGAAAGTTAAATTTATTATTTCAGTATAAAACATGTTTTTAAGAAAAACTTGTTTAGGTAGTTGTTGAATTTATAATAAAAAATAATTATTGCGAAAAGAAATTTCATTTTTACAATTAAATATTAAATACTGATAATAATCATAGCAGGATTAAAAATAACAACGTATATATATTTCATATATTAATATTAAAATAATCGTTAATCGCAAATAAATCTTAAAAATCTAGTGATATGCACATAATCGATTACGTAGCCAAAAATTGTTTTCTATTTAATTATTCATTTAAACCGCAAATTGCTGCAAAAAAGAAATCATCAGTCGCGCATAAAACAAGTATCGCTGCGATCAGTTAATAATTATAGTATAAAATAATACATTGATAAAATTTCTTTGGTGCTAGCAAAAATAAAATAATAGATAAATAAAAAACTTGACAACAAAGATGACGCTTTTCGCTTTCGCCTTTATCACTCGATTAATCGCAACTGTGCTTCTTTTTTCTCCAACAAATGGAATAATATGTACCTTAAAAATTCATTATATACATACAAAATTAGTAAAACAGTCGAGAAGAAAATTTTTCGCGTTTGCGATTTGCCTATATAATAACATTGTATTTTTCTTTTTTTTGCTATACAAAACCTACAACATTTCTAAAGAAGAGCGGCCACATTGTGCCAATTTGAGTTCACTTGCAAAGTATTTTAATGGATATTGTATAAAACCATAACATATACTTGCATACATTAAATTACGTTACAATAGGTGGGTTTAAAATGGTGTTTGTTTTCTTTTTATATTTATATGTAAAGTTACGTCTAAATGTGCTGTAGAAAAAAGCCTTCATTAAATCGAACGTAAGTTTAAACTTGGAAAAAAGTCTTTTCAATTCTTGTTTTTTTCTTTTTCAGAATGGATCCCCTTGATTTAAAATAATACTAAAGACACTAATTGACATTATCGCCAGATATGCACAAGAAAAAACTGTTAAAATTGCGTGTAGATCGCTCGAAAATGAATTGTACTTAATGCAATATAATGCAATAATACTTGAGTTTTTTTCATTAAAGTTTTGACAACTTTGCGGTTATTTTTTAAAATCGCAAGATAATTAAATTTTTACATTGCGTTATGTTCTTAGTCTTAAAATGTCTGAATACTCTCATAATATCAAACACTTAGACACGAAAACAATCGTGTGAGTGAATACATGTATACCTTCATATATAAAGTACATGCACTCGCAGCACAAGTACGCGATATATGTGTACACAATACTTATTTTTGCTTCAGAACAATTTCATATAAATGGGGTTGAATGTTTAACATATCGAGTACACTGTAAGGATAATTACTGCGGTCATGCCTTTGCCATGACACTTGTATACATATTTATGTAAATATGACGTCACACCTTAAGAATTATTTACTTCTGTCGAAGCAAAGCTACTACTCCATTCGTTTCGAAGAAGCTTAAGGCAAACGTCGATCTGAGAATATATCGAACAGAGTCTTGATGAGAAATGGCAAGTGATTGTTTAACTATTGTTTATCTTTTGCTGCTATATAGAGAGCTTCCGATTCGTTAGGCTTTTCGCCATATTAACGATTGTTATTAATACTTTCGTTTCCTCTAAATATTCTGATTGTATACGAAAAAGTTGATATGAAAACAAAGAAACCCCCGTAAAATAAGTTTAAAAAGATAAAATAAAATTTACAGTTTTCAATAAAGATGTTTTTACACTTATATTTAAATGCGTTTGGAATGGTGCAGTATGATTAATTATTAATCATAAAAATCGTAAAGTATAAAAATTGATTCCTGGAATGAGCTTACTGCTAAAATGCAATCGAATTTTCGCGCTTTTATTACATACACGCGTCAGTTTGGCTCGACTGAACAATATAATATTCAATCTCGTTTTTTCTTCTATTAAAATCATTATCGGTTAATGTCACATTTTAAGCGAAATATAAAAAAATGATCCATCGCTCTACTTTTGAGTTTTGGGATTTCGCTTCATCATTTATAGATCGCCCAAATCACTATAGTTTGGCATTATGTATATGAAGCGGATGGATTGTATACTATTCAACTACACCTCCGTATTTTTGCTAAATTAAATTATTAATGACACCGAGCATATATTATAATTCTTTCATTCGTTTTCTCCCTCGGCAGTACGCAAGCGTTTCCTAATTATTAATTAAATCTATTCTCTTTACAAAACTGATTAACCAATCCCGATTATCGAATCCAAAATTCTATATAAATAACTTAGTTTAGAACATAAATATTTTCCACTACTGCCTTGGTCGCGGTGGAGGGATTGAAAAATCATTAGTATCTTATCGAACTCGAACATACTTGTACAAAAACGAATTTGTACGACAATTGATTTAGTGTAAATATTCAATTTGTATATATCAAATGAGTTAAAAAATTTGGCTATGCTTTCACGATCCATGTATATCATTTTACGTCTTTTTCCACATTTTAAATTTAAAATGTTCCCTTTCACAAAATATACATCTGCAAACTATTAAAAAAGCTGTTTAAAACTTTTAGTATTTTCTTCTTAAAATGAATTAAAAATTCAAATAAAATTTCCCCTCATATGTTTTGATTGTATATCTATATGTAAATATTTTTTTCAAAATCGTATAGGTAACAAAGATAGTAGGCCAATCAAATAAAGCATCTAAAATTTTTTTTCTTTTTGGTTCAACGAACTTTTTGAAAAAATTAGATGTTTACGGTAAATAAATAGTTATATAGTAACATTGTCGCAAGTTCACTTAAATATAATTTTTAGCTCAAACTTAAATTCATTTAATTGATGCAGATATATATTTAGAAGTAGAAATGTTCTCAAAGCTCAATTAAAATTGAGGCAAAGATTATTCGAAAGCGATCAGCTCTTTCGAAAAATTTTACTAAATTCGCGGTTTATACGTAAGAGTGACATGAAACGTTTGTACGTCCATCTCGGTGCAATCTTGAGGCCCGATAGTCACATCTTGCTGGTGATGAGATTTTCCTGTAGTCTTGTGCTCTGTGAGTCGCTCTTCGCTATTCTTTTTCATCTTCTCAGCTGGTTGCTGATCGATAGTCACTCTTGAACCTTTTGCCTTGACAGTCTCCAGAGACCGAGACTTGGAGTTGTCTGAATTCCCTCGAGTCTTTCCTCCGTTTTCTTTATTTCGTCGAGACGAGCTGCGGTACAGTCGAGATTTTTCCCGCGAGGAATTCCTTCGTAGGCTCGGACGCTTCACGGATTCAGCACTTGCACTTAGTGCAGTCGCTAAAATAACATAACGTTTTTATACATTTTTTTTAGCTTTAATGAGAAATTATTCGTAACAATTTAAAAAAACATTATTAACAAACTTACCTATGTTGCCAGAGGATGATCTATTAGATCCACGAAGAATATGCATAGCTGTCGGATCGCTATCAGTTGCAGACAGTCTTTCGCCAACGGGAGTTAAAAACCATTCCGATCTAGTCCTCATACGTGCAGTTTGTCTCTCATGTACCTAACGAAAAGCGTCAATATTATACGATCGACTACGACTTTTTAACACTTTAACACACGAATAAACAATTTTTTTTCTTTAACTGCATAATTGTTTTGTATAATAACAATTTATGAAAAGACTCAAGTCCATTTATTTTAATGCAAAAATTAGAATTAATTTTTAAAAGCAAATAAGAAATAGAATAGAATTTTATAAATCGAAAAAGATAAACTTTAGCCCGTTTCTTTTATTTTTTGCTATAGATCGATTTTACTTACAGAATTCGGTAGACTATCCTGAAAATTAAAAAAATATATGTACTATCGTTTTTCAGAGCATTAACATGAATTCTTATGCACTTAAAGAAATATAAAAGTTATCCGTTTAAGCGTTAAAGGGTTAATAAGGGTTTGCCAAAGTCAACTAATGCTTGAACAACGTCAACTGATTATATTTAGATATTACTTTTGTCTAAGTTAATAAGGTAACTATTAACTGTTACGTTTGTTCAATTCATGAGATTGACTTGAATAAACTTTAAGCGCGACTCTTAAGGTATGACAGAACTTCTCAAACAAATGAATATGTACATGTACATACCGTAGCTATAATATATACAAACTATAGAACAAATCCACGACTTCAACCGAAAGATTAAGTGCTAGATGATAAACGTTACAAATGCACCAAAGAGTATAATTAAACAGCGATGAAGTAAAACAACGAATCATAGCTCCCAAGGGAATTAATATTTTCAAATAACAGCGTGCAGCGTGCAAAAAAGCAGAGATCATACCAAATCTTACAAAATAATAACAAGTTTTATGTGACATAGTTTTTGTATTGCTTAAATCTTTGATACATAAATTCTGTACACTTACAAACCAGCGTAAAAATTGCGTAAAGAAAGTGCAAAGTATGATATTTTTATACATTGGTATTACATTGAAGCAGATGAAATTTAGTCTGAGATGATATTAAATATGCGGCTTTATGTACATTCGGATTAACATGACCTAAGCCTCACCTCTTTAATTATTTTATTTCTTAAAGTAAAAAACTATAAATCTTCAAAATGCCTACAGTTTAAACATCTTAAAAAAAGTTTCCTACAAATCCGCTAATCGGGAATACATACATAAAAATCTTATAAATAAATGTAAACATTCTACATTCATGAAAATTTGAGGCTCCTCAACTATTTATTTATTTCAAAATAATCTCCTATCACTTTTAAACCGCATGCACTAATTCCAGATCTCTTAAAATTTAATAATCAACGAATTGATTGTTACTTTGATAATTTAGTGAAAATAATAATAATAAAGCTTTTTTGGTGTTAAGGTGAGATGCCTTAAATTTTTTCATGACAAGCAACAAAAAGTAAATTAGCTCAAAAAGCTAGAACTATTCGCAATAATTGTTTAATTATTTATAATAGATCGCAATAAAAGAAAGAACAAAAACATTTAATAATCACGAATGACAAAGTAAATTACACTAAATATGATGAACAAACATTTTCAATAAATTAAATGCGTGAATACGAAAATCTTAAAAAACATTAATGCAGTCTCATTCTCTTAATGCTTGTATATCAGTAATGTTCTCTTCTTTGTACTTAGTATCGCATAGAGTAGTGGGGCGTTGCGAAATTTTATTGAATTTCGCATTTAATTGAAGATTATAAAGCATCATTTCGTCTTGTAATGAAAGTTTGTCATATCAATAATTTTGATACATTAAACTTTTCAATAAATTTAAAAATTGAATGTGGAATGTGAATATTCCACTTCTTTTTTGCGAATCTATATTCTTATTTTTATATGACTATTGCACAGCAGTGCAAAAAAGAAGCATTAAATTTTAAAGTGCGTAATTTCAAAACTTTTTATCTAAATATTTGTGCAATTAAAAAAACGTTACGTAGAAGCATGCTAAACACTATCCAATAAATCTCAGTATAAACATAATTAGTCTATAAATTAATCTAATCGATTTCAATGGTTTATAACGATGTAATAATCTCGAAACTCGACCGAGTTTTCAGGAATGTTCTAATGCTGTTATTTTTTATCGCTCACGTAAATTAAGCATGTACGTGGAATAATTTTCGAAAAATGACTTATGCTCGATCGAGAAGTTTATTTTCAACGATATCATTTCTTTTAAGCTTCGCCCACGCCTACCTGAGGCAAGTAGCTGAGACTCTTTGTGCTCTCCGCGTAACGATTTACTGCTCGTAGTTCATCCAATGTCATTCCAGCGTGACGCGAATGGTGACTGCCGTTACTTGACGATCGGCTCGAAGCCTAAACATTGAAATAAAAAAAAATTTATCTACCTTTCTATTTTTGAAAAGCTGTCATCGAGTAATCTTTAAAAGCAATATCCATCAATAAAACTTAAGGCATCATCAGTACTAACAAAAAAGAAGCTTTAATTTTTAAATTAAAAATTTGTACGTACTTGAAAGAAGCCGTTTTCTTCTAAACTAACTGAGAGACGCGTGTAACTTTCAAGCAGTGTATTTTCTGGAATCATTCCGAGAGATGACGTCAGTTCTAGAGATTCTGGTACGTGGATGAGTGCTGGAGTCGACTGTGACTCCTCCTGATGGGACATGGCTGTAGAACAAAAAAATGCACTTTGTAAAATTCTACTCGAACGTGATTGAACGTGCTGATTTTTTGGGATTACAGTGCAAGCTTACATTCTAGATTAAACTTCAGGCCCCATCTCTCACATTCATATTGCAACCAAGTCTTTTCAGCTTCTAGTGATAATTGCCCTGCAGTAATACACGAGAAAGAAGTGTAGCTAATTGTTTATATAATTATAAAAAGTAACTACTAAATCTCTACGTGGAACATTAAGAATAAGAATATATGGAGAAATAGAAGGCCTATAAATTTGTTGTACACTTAACACATTGAAGGTGTGCAAAATGCTTTTTACGGATTACTTACGCGATACTAGAGTGTCAGGAGGATAACGAAAACTAAATATCCAGTCTTCTTCCACCTTCAATATCCGACCAGTTATTCGTGCATAAAATTCGTAGTTCTCTCTTCCAAACAAGTTTGAAACACCAAAATTGTCTATCATGAACTTCATTACTCTTGTGGCAACCTAGATAAAATAAATGATATTACTAAAACAGCTTAAAAAATGACGAAATAAGGGGAAACACATAATATTTTTAATTAATGGGTAACAACAATAATTTAATCCATTAAACTACACATTGATTTAAAAGATTTTTCAAGACTTTTAAAATATAATCTAATACTTTTTCTGTAAAATATTGTAAGACAATTAAAGCATAAAATTAAGGAGATCCAGCAAGATAGTTTTGAAATTTATTTATCTATTATTTTTTAAATCGATATCAACACTGAGAGAAATTATTGTGTATAAATTACTATTATTCTCGGTAATCGGAGGACATACTGCCACATTTCCAATATTCACAAGTTCCTTTAAAAACATTTACCGTTTATTTCATAAATTTTACTATTTAAATAGTTACTTTAAATAGTAAAATTTATGCAATAATCGGTAAATATTATTAAACTAACTTATGAATATTGTAAATATGGCAGTATGTCCTCCGATTACCGAGGATAATAGTAATTTATATGCAATAATTTCTCTCAGTGAAGGAATCAATCAATTAAAAGTTTATCATAACTTGATCGCCTTAAAGGATTTAAAGAATCCATGATAACTCATCATGCATACTAAGTATACATTAACGTCGCCTAAACATTCAGAAATTCCTTCTCGATTAGGTTGCATTGATTCTATTGGTCAACTGAATCACATTTCATGCTTGCTTTGTGTAATCCATTGACTGCACCATAATATTTCACGAGAGGCAATAATCAAAAGGACTACTACGACAATAAGTCATCACAATATTTGAAAATCTCAGAATGGATCGAAAAACAAAACATACAACATAATGTCGGTATGGTAAACTTACTGACACCTCCGCCTGTCGGTGATTGAAGGCAAAATATGAAAAAAAAGAGGTAATCATACGATACTGCAATTGGCAGAGCCAAAAGGCATGCATGGAATGCTTAATTCAATAGTTTGCACTTATTTATGAATGTCATGCATATTCTATAATGTTTACTCTCAGGAATTTCAATGCTGAATAGATTTAAATATTTAAAGAAACTGTGCATTGAAAATATATCTATTCATAATATTATGCACATTTTGTTAATTGCAAGTAATATTGTTGCACTTATTAATATTATATATGTAGTTTTATCAAATAAAATGTTTATTATTTATTTTTTTAATCTACTAGACATTCTCTATTATGTTTTTAAGTAATTTTACCATACGGTTTGTTGTATTTAAAAATTAATTTATGTGTACAAATTAGTAATTTAAGATATTTAATGTCTTGAAACCGTTATCTAAGTGCATTGCTAAATAATATTTGATGCTTTAAAGTATCCAACCTTAAAAACATTTTTTACTCTTTACTTTTAGAATGAAAATGCAATTGTCTGAACTGTTTAAATATTTTTGTATAAATTATATTAATTAATTAAAGATGAAATTGTTTATAAAGCTTTTGTACCTTCTTTTTAAATATTTTTTTAACTGACATTACAGATAAATGTTTTACTCAAAATGTTTTACATATATATAAATTTGCAATTTTTAGAAGACTAATTTTTTAATTTAAATGTAATCATAAACTTTGTAAAATAATTATAAAATTTATGTTTTGTAAATAAATTGTAAAAATTTAACGAAAGTTGCAAATTATACCTTAAACCTAAGAACATCTTCCATTTTCGCCGTTTTTCCATCACTAACACAACTTTGAAAGAATGATGGTGCCACAGAAACTCCAAGAGCTTCACTGGTCATTCCTGTCATTGCTCTTTCACTGTTTACAGCTACCACCCTGAATGTTCCAAATAATAAAACAAGTAAACGCTGGGTGTAGATTGGTAGAGAGGTAATCAATCTGCAAAATGGCGAATTAAATTAAAATAATATTCCATTTTAAAAGTAGTTTAATATTAATTTTGATTTAGCTTACTTGTGTATCTGGTCCCTTTGTTGTTCTATGCTATCCAATTGAATCACGTTAAATAGCTGTTGTTCACCTTCTCTTCCAAAAACACCACCAGGGATTTTTCGCAAAAATTTTTTAAGAACACTAGCTATCGTATAAACACTGAAATTATCCATGTTCACTAATCTTCCAGTTTGAAGAAAATGTATGAGTTTCTTCATGTTACCCTGGTGTCCAGGTGCTCGGAATACATCTTTACGCAATGGAGCTTCTTTATTGAGCTTCAATATTAAGACCTATTAAAAAAACAAATATAATCCATCAAAATAATGTATAATAAAATGTTCTAAGAATTTTAGAAAAGAGAGATTACCAATAATGGGCCAGGTATATCATTCTTACAAACTTCATCAAGTGGAACTCCAAACTTGACTCTAAAAATAAATAAAAAACATTATTATATTAAGAAATTATTGTATTAAAAAAATTAATATTTTTTATACATATATCTATAACTTTGAATTTAAAATACTTTTTTTCTAATTAATTTGTATAAACTTTTGACAAACAAATTTATTTACATTTTAATTTTTTTTATAATTAGAATAATTCAAATTTTTATACAATTATTTAAATATTTATCTCAAATATCCCAATTTTGATCATATGTATCTTTCTTGTATTATATAATTTTCTCTATTTCATGTTTTCTCATTAAGCTAATTTTACTACTTGTAATCTGACTACTGCAGGCTAGAGAAATGTGGATTTAACAAAGAATTCTACAGAATAGAAATGTTTTTTTAGAAAAACAAATGTGATTCTTCTGAAATTTTATGGAAAAGTAATTAATTATTTGTAAAAGTTATTAAAGAAATCAGATTCATTCAAATGAAATCTTAATAATTTTATTTTTATTTTATTATGAAATCATTATCATTAGGTAATATAAATATCACGAAACATTAATATACCAAAAAAATGTAGAAAAACATTTCAAGTGATTAACAAGAAGGCAATGGAAGATAAAAGTTGTCTCTGCCCTTAGAAATTAAATTTACCTCTAATAAAAGGTAAATAACTAGTTAAAAAGAAAGGCTAGATTACTTGCCTTTTTATTTTTAAGATTTTAATTTTTTAAATTTATTTTTTGATGAAACTTTCAATGAACAACTTTAAATTTACTCAAACACTTACTCAAACAATCATGGTACATACATGGTACTCAAACAATCATTTTTGAAAGAACATTACACAAATATGAGTACAATAAAATAGACTCTTCCAGAAAGTAGCAAGTTCTTTCTCAAAACCAATAACTCCACAAAAATACGTACACTAAACACATTATACACTTTCTTGCAGATTCTAAAATATAGCCTTTCCCTTTTAACAAACATTAAAATATACTAACTTTTCCAGTCGCCTAGGATAAGGTGATAAAGAGGAAGGATGTCCGCAGCTAGTGACTACATTCCCTAGAGTAGCTGCACGCCGGTGCATCCTCTCAGTCCAGGTACTCATGATGCCTCTGAATCAGCCTTCCTTTCTGTCGAAGCAAAAGTCTAAGAGCACAGCTACCCAAACATGTGCCTCGACAGCTAAGCCTTCTCCTCGGCAGCCCTCAGTTAAATTGGCTGCTGCTCTGGTGCGGGCGGCCTGGTTATCCTGCCACGATTAACGGTGATTTACGATATTGCATATACGAGCACGCTCGATTCCCCTCTATACCTACAGCCAAGAGAGGACTTTCGCTCTCGCGCTCTCTCTTTCTCACTAACTCCCTTTCTCCGAGCGCTTCGTCGTCTCGTCTCCTCCGCTACCTGTCGCGTCTAACGCGCGAGTAGCGGATGCGACGGGCCTGCCGTATTACGGCCCACGATGACAATGAACCAAGAGTCCGAGGCATAACCTCAGCACGCGACCCGCAAAGCACAAAAGCGAGAGAGATAGAGAGCGCAGGGAGTAGTGGGGAAAGAGAAAGTCGGCTCAGACAGAGAAGGAACGAGGCACCTTTGGAAAAATAACAAGACTAACCCTCGTAGCTTTTGCTGGGCATCTCTTTTTTGCAGACTCCTTTTTTTTTTTTTGGCGAAGCGATGAACTGAGAATTGGTGGCTAATATTTACGTTGTCTTCGAAGGAGAGGCAACGGCGGCTCAACGCACTGCTGCATGTTGGCTCAGAGGTGCAGCAGCTTTCCCTCTCGCGTGAAGCAGCGCGTCAAACGACGACGGGGTCGCAGCGACTCCACCTGATCCACCTCGACGAGGACGGTGGCATTGCCGTGCCCTGCACATGCACGAAAACTGCACTGTTCTTTATCCGTCCCGCTCTCCTTCTCACTCTTTTACGGGCACAGCCACACCTTCCCGAGCTGCTCGGACACAGCTCCAGCTCTCGCTCTGCGGCCTGCGCTGCTGCTGCTGTTCGAGCTCGCGCTTGTGTATATACACACGGAGAGAGAGCAAGAAAGAGAGACGCACACAGAGGCGGAGACGCGGATTATTAGAAATGCAGGATGCGTTTTATGGCCGATTTTCCACTATGAGCTGCCGAGCGACACGGAGACACGGAGACGTGAACGAGTCGCGGTGAAATTGTATATAGGCTGCGGCTTTCTTGGGGCCTCTCTCTTTCTCGCGACCGCGGCTACATGTTTTTTCCGAAAATCAATATGGCCTCGAAAGGGGGATAGTGACGGTCAGCCGAGGTAAAATAGTGTCACAGTATAGCGCTAAGCGGACTCGCTGTATGTCTATTTTTTATGTGCCCTGCGTGCCGTAAGATGAGTAAAGGTATGCTGGTACTATAATCTGACGTCGCTTTATTCAATGACTCCTTAAATTACCTCCTCCGCGGCCTGCGCTCGTCATCTCGAAACTGTTTCTTATGCTATACTTACTTACGGAACTTAATTTATCGCTGTAGTTTCTCGAAATAAAAATAATTAACTCTAAACGAATAATAAAGTAAGAATTAATACATTTTTACAAAGAGCGCGTATTACTAATAATTAAAAAATAAGAAAATAAATTATAAAAAATATAATTATATTAAAAGCCTTAATTAAGATAAAAATAAGATTATTTTACAAATATCCATTAAAAACTCTTAAATTTTAATAAAATAATTATATTATAATTGAAATTAATAATTCTACAATTACTTTTACAATTTTTATTATTAAATTATATACTTGACTGAATATTTATTATATAAAATAAATAAGGAAAGATGAAGAAATTAAAAAACAGAACTTCAAACCAAGAAATTTTTACAGAATGAGTGTATACGCTATAGAATTATGCAAGAAAATAAATTATATTAATTAGGTAATACTCTCATAAACGTAATGACTCAAGCTGGTAATCTAATCTTTTCAGAGAGAAATAAAAAGCCCGGCGGTACGCATAAACTAGCTAATACGGTCAGCAAGGCTTCATGGATTTTATTTCTTCGGAGCGCCCTACTGCAACGGAGAAAGTTTTAGCAAATTGAAATTCGTTGAGTCAACCTTTCAAACGCTTTATGCAACTCGTCACTTTGAACGAGTCATACAGCGATTAGTGAATCCAATAATTGTTGTACAAAAATTTACCCCCTGCTTTACTTTAAAATTTTAAAAGAATTATGTCCAGTCATAAATCATAAAACTGATTTATGGCATTTTAGCTTATAATTTGAGCCTTAGTACAAAAATGCAGCTGCGCAGAAAATCGGCTCAAGAGCTGTGAGGATTTGATGACCGACCAGTAGCCCGTCTTTCTTTCGAAGTGTACCGTTATAACGCCATAAAATAATTCTGCAAAGGTTCGATTTTTGAAGGGCGTTTTTTTTTTCTTAAAAGTTCAATCATTTTACCTGAGAAATTTACAGCTCGTGTACGTATGCAACTGTGCATTTTTTATTAACTTCATATTTTGATAATTGAATAAAATTATAAGTAAGGCTTGTACATCGAGAACAACACAATAAAATAACTTGTTATTTTACTTCATTACGATATTTGTAAAACATAAATAACTTGTTTTTGAAAAACAAAATAAATATTTTTTTATAATTTTTATTTAATCGTGATCTTTATTGCACATAAAAAAATACAACTCGATCATACAATTATTAAAAATACAATATTTTAAATAACACAAATTAAAAGTTTTATCAATACGATAAATACGATAAATCTGCTATCGAAAATAAATAAAGTATCTATTAATTAAAAGAATTAAGAACGAATGTTTTAATTCTTTTTTAAAAAAAATAAATTCATAATGTGACACTCCAAGGCCTTTTTTCAGTAGAGTCAAATTGAAACGCAGGCATATATCGGGATTTTCGTGAAAAGTTGTAAACAACTCATCAGCCAATCGATAAAATTGGCTCCACATGTCAGAAAATTTAACAAATTCTTAGTGCAAAAAAATTGATTAAAACATTATACAATTATTTATAAATACTGAAATTCTAAATTTCTTATTGTAAATTTTTAATAAAGCACGCTAAAGCAACCATAGGTAAATTTTGATGCCTCGCAATGAGCAAGTTATGTTAATATTTGATTTAATTTTCTGCACTTCCGTCAAAAATGAATTCACAAAATTTCCATCAAAAAAGCCAGTGACTCATTTCTTTTTTTTTTCTTTTTTTTTTAGCTTTTCATTGATCACAAAACGCTTTATTCGAAATAAACGTAACGCATTCGCGTTTCAGACATTTTCACGCCAAACATGATGAACTCTCCGACAAACATAAGGAAAGCCATTAAGCACCCGTTGAAAATCACCAAAATCAAATGATAAACAAACTTCGAGCTCCGCTCCTGCTGAGCATCGATTTTCGACCATCCGCTTCTCGGCATAATCTTTTCGTCGAGCACCGAGTTATTGATCATCATCTCGTTCTCGTACCATTTGTCCAGCAATCCCGACTCCAAAAATCTGAGCTGCAGCCTGTTGAACCTCTCGAGGTGAACCGCCGAGGTCAGGAACATTCCGCGCCACTCGAAATCGACGTTTATCGAGCTGACGAGCTTGATGAGGTTCTCTTTGCCGTCCTTTCCGTACCGCTTGACGACCCTCCTCCCGTAATCTTCCTCGACGATGCAGAAGACGTTCTTCGATCTTTTGACGATCATCTGGCGGAGGCATTCTTTCAGCGGAGCGACCGGGGACAGATTCAGCCTCCGCAGATCTCGAACGTTCTCGATTACCTCCTTGCGATCGGCGCCGTATTTCTTGCAGAATATCATCTCCAGGAGGATGCCGACGTTGATGAAGAACATCACCACCAGGCAGAAGAAGAAGAACTTCTCCACGGCGCTCAATACGCTCTTAGGTATCATGATGTTGTAAACGAGGTGAAAGGCATTTTCGCAATCGTCCAGGTCGTTGATCGTAATCAGATTGCGAATTATGTGAAGCAGGAGGATTATCATGATCGTCACCATAGCCAGCAAGCAGTATTCCAGGTAGTTCTCGGTGTTCCAATCGCGCTTCAAAACTGGTACCAGCGGGAAGGTCCGGTACGGATGGTACACCAAGGTCCACGTGTAAATAGCCTTCTTAATGCTGTTCAGGTCCATGACCGGCGGCTGTTTCAGGTTCAGCAGCATGCCGACTTTGTCAGATTTTATGGTGATGCCCTTCCAGCTCGAGTTTGACTTGGTGATCGAGAACGTGACGTTTATTGATTCGATTAGGGTCTGGGCGATTTTGCCCTCTGGGCCCTTCAGCTTCTCCTGCTTGAGATCGATGTAGTTGGTCGGGTTCAAATTTGCCTGGATTCCTTTGGTTAAAATTTCGGCGCTTCGGTCGTCGAAGCATTTGAATTTACTCTTGGCTTCCTCGCCTTCGGTTTCGTCGGACTGGGAGGAGTTCAAGTTGCCGTAAGTAGTGAATCTGTCGGTATCTAAGGCAAAGCTGATCGTTTTTGGAAGAGCCTTTTCTCCGTCACTTATGAAAGAATAAAAGCTTTTAAGCTTTTTATAAGAATCTTTAGAACGACTGAAGTAAACGATGAAGGCATTGGAATGCGATATCTCTTTGAATGCCGATTTTTCAGCCAGAATTTGGCCATTTTCCTTCCAGGGTTTGAAATCTGTTACGTCAAATACTACACCAGGGGTCACTTGTAAAATTTCTTCGGTGACCGAATCGATTATCTTTGAATCGTTCTTAGTGACGTTATCGGTAATTATTAGAACACGATTATCTAAAATTTCTTGGTGAATGCAATCTTTGGCGTAAGTTAACCAGTTTGTATTGTTTTTGATTAAGTTAGCGAGACAGAGTTTGAGAAAGCATAAGCAAATTAGCAGTCTCATATTTAGACGTCTGTTTGTTAAAACAGTTCTTTGAGCACTGAATTTCATTGATTTTTTACAGCAGTAACTCTACACAGGGGATGGAATTTAAAACACGTTCCACCTGGGAAATCGATAAAACAACATACTTTTATTGGTTTTAAAATAGAAAGTAAGCTGTTGCGTAGTTGTTTCATTTAAAAGACTTCGTACAAATAATTTTTCGAGAATAATTTTTTATAGAAATGCAAATGTATTTGATAAAATTTATTTGAATATAACTCAATTATATAATTTTAGATATTAACGATTAAAATATCATTAATATCGTTAAAAAAAGATATTTTTAGAAAAAAATTGCACTTATTATTTAAGTCTAAAAGTCTACTAATTATTTATAAAAAAATATTAATATTTTCAATTTACACCTTTAAAAATTTTGATAAATTTAGATTTATACATTTTATTAATTTATAAACATTTCTAATGAAAACTAGACATTTTGTTAATTAACAAATACATTTTATTTTTACAACAATTTTTATTTTTAAATACAAATATATATTTACAACTTTTATTCAATGACCTTAAGAAAATAGCGTTTCTAAAACTAGTTCAACAATCTTTGATCAAAAGAAAATGATATATAAAGTATAAAAATCATAAAACGATAATTCAAGATATTAATATTTAAAAATCCTTGAGAGGAACGATACAGTAGGACTACTGTAACTCTCTGGCCGTCATTGAATTAGTATTTCCCCTTCCTTTATTGCTAAATACCGATCTAAGTAATGCAAAACTTCAAAACCTACTTCCACCATAATCAAAATTATAATCATCCATTCTAATCGAACGTGATGTCTATCACTAAGATGTGAAGAAAGTAACTCAACCAGTTCGACGCAGTGGTTTAATTTTTCATTCATTACCTAAAAAAAAGTTTTAAATGTAAAGATTAATTTAAGGTTAATTTTCATTTAATCAAATTTCATTTCATGAATATTGTACTTACTCTAGTTCTCTTTGCAATACTAAAATAAGCGCAAGTTTGTTGGTACAAGCTTTCTAAATCGTCACGTTCCCAGTAAAAATCAGGAGTATCTAACAGATCAGAACTCAAATTGATTAAATGTCTTAAAGCAAACAGTTCTCCCTGTTTTCTCAAAACTTCCTGCCTTGACATTTTAATTTTTCGTCCATACTTCAAGTCTTCTGTTATAAATTCAATGGAATTAATATACATTTCCAAAGTTGCTTCCCAAACGCCCAATTTTACAGATTGCGATATGGCATTTGAAAAAGTATATTTATCAAGATTTGCATCTGGAGAAAGGAAAATATCACCATCTTTAAGGTGACTTCTTTTCCTAATAATTGAGATTAAAAAAACTTTAAATACTAATAATTTAACTATTTTAAAACATTAAATACAACCAATTTAACTATTATACATAAATAAATCTTAGAAAATGTTACCCTGGTTCCGCATAAGTATAAAGCATGACTTCTCCTTCAGCTTGAACTACATGATTCATATAACTGTTTTCTTCATAGCTTCTTAAAAATTGAAGCAAATTACTGCTTTCTAAATCAGTAATATTCCACATTACTATAGTTCCTTCTCTGAAGAAGTAAATTTCACGAGGTTCAGAATTAACTTCATATTTTGCTACAACTTGGATGGCATCAGGAACAGCTAAAGAAATTCATTATTTTACTCCAAATTTTTAATATTTATTCAGAAAATTATAAAATTAACTTACATTTTGCAGTACTTCGTATTTCTACTGGTACATATAAGTTTTGTGCAATTAAGCCTGCCTTTAAACATTCTAAATTGTACTCTTCAGCAGTAGCTAAAGCTTTAACACTCCAAAACTGCAAAGATATATATAATATACAATATAAATATACATTTTTAAAATAATACAAATTATTAATGTTAAATTTTTTAAAAATATATTTAAAAAAATTTCTTACACCAGGTACACATATATCTTCATCTTCAGGTACTCTCTTTTTACGTATAGGTCTTTTTTTCATTTGTAGAGAAGAAATATTATCTTGAATCCCTTTAATGCTTCCTCCTATTTTATTAAGCAATGGTACATGCTTATGATAAAAATGATTATCATTTGTAACGTTTTTATATGACAAGATTCGTTGAACATGACTAGATTCTTTAGGAGTTGTTGAAACTTTGCGGAAAACATTAAAACTAAGTTTTGCATTTCCTCTTGATATTGACAAGCATTTTAATGTTATCACAAACATGTTTTATTTTATTTCAAAGTTTAATTATACTACTTTAACTTTTATAAGCATTTGTTTACAATGCTTGAATAATTTTTCGAGGTTATAAATCAGTAATACAATTGTGCGAATTAAAAAATTTATAATCAAGTAAATAATAATTGCTTACTCTATTATCAAAAATGTATTTACATTGTTCAATTATAAAAAGGAATAAATTTGTACTTATTATAATTTTTTAATCTAAACACTTTTAGAGGATGCATAGGTTTACCCACTTTAAGAAATACGCCCGGTGCGCCATCAAACGTTCTAAATCAGTTCAGATTAAATTTATCTTATCTTAAAATATTCTTCGAGAGCAACTTTATAAAATATAAAAAATACTATTTAATAAGTATACATAAAATTTTATACTCAGAATATAATTTAAAATAAATGTTTTATTTTCCTAGAAATTATACTATGATTTTTTACATCAAAACATTGAATTTACTAATCGAAAAAATTGAATATAATGATATAATAATAATTTTCATTAACACATCATTATAAAAAAAATGTCCACTCTTAACGTTGAAATAAATATGAATTAAAATTCCCGCCATAATCATCATTGTGGTCAAATTTAAAATGTAGGTCACTAGTGTAAAGTATATGTCAATTCTTGTCAATGACGGATAGCCTTTTGTCTTAACAGTCAGAAATATTAAACAAAGGTGCAGATCCATGCAGATGGTGAAAAGGTTGAAAACACGGTTGAAAGATAAGTTCTTTAAAGTTTTTGAAGTTTATTTCTAATACTAACAAGAATAGAATTAAAGCAAAACAAGTTGAGTGATCATTTGTGTTAAATAATTTGGATTACTGAAATAATAGTAGTTGGATTCGGTTTCTTTAAAGCAAATTACGTTCTTCAAATGAGATTTGCTTGTGTACCGCCAAAAGCCGGCATATTACGGAGAAAAGCAAAGCAGGTTGCCATGAGTTGACTTGACTTGACAGCTTATATTTGTTACAAATATTTCTTTTTATGAAAGTTCATCATCATGGATGCAGGTTAGTATCATATTCAAAAATTAATAATTTTATTTACATTTATGTAAAATAATTGAAATATAAAAAAATTATTACAATGATTTTGTAAATTTCTGCATGGCTTTTTGTTAAGCTCAAATTGTTGAAACTGACTATACATAAATAATTCATTTATTTACCACTTACCAGTTTCGTTTGTACATCGAAATAAAAAGAAAGATTGGTAATCTGCAAAATTTAATGCTTAATTTAATTCGTTTCTAAACGTGATTAAAAGCTTTTCTAAACTAGTACGTAATGAATTGAGTTGTTTTTTATTTATTGGGATTTTTGTATTATTGCACGTACTCTTACTTTTTACATCGCGCGAATGCAGGCGTAAACGTGATTAGCGCGCGTACGAAAGGGAAACGTTTAAAGGTAAGGCCTTTAAAAGCTCATGTCTAATAAACCGTGCATCAATTAGAATGTGAAATTCAATTACATCATTTAGAAATTTATTTTATCTAATTATAATCACTGATACTTTTATAGATTTTTTTATTAACATTGTAAAAAACTACTACTGATTTGTCCGTCTTTTTCTCTTTATTTGATTACACTTCTGATGTTTCGATCTCAAGTGAGATCCTTTTCAAGGAATACAACGTCGGAAGTGTAATCAAATAAAGAGAAAAAGACGGAAATACCAGTAGAAGTTATTTACAACATTACATCAATTTTCCGTCATTAGTATCATAAAATTTAGCTATTGTTTTATTAAAAAAAAAAAGTTAGCTAAATAGTAGTTTTTGATACGGCTTGTACAAAGCTTGATTTAGCGCTTGCATGTATTTATTCAAGCGTGCGCGAAATCGAGCTTTGCGCACGGAATATCAAAAAAATGTTTTAGTAAATTTGTTATAAATAAAATATTACATTTCGTACATTTCGTAAAATTAGCGAAAATAAAAATACAAGGAATTCTCGTATATTGTCTTACAGACGATGACGATGATTCTGTCGCTGCACATGAAAAACAGCCACCTTTGATTTCCCACAAAAGAAATCCTAAAAAAAGAAAACAACCTTTAGAAATTGAAAAAGAAGTTTATGTAAGAAAAGTAAGAAAAAAAGAAATTAGCATCATCCCAATAATAGAGGTCTCCGATTCAGATGATGATGCAAAAAGTACTTTCACAACAACAACAGAGTGAGTGAATAATATTTATTTTAAATGTTATATTAAATATAAATTGATTATTTTTAAATTCCAATTTTAAATAAGAAATCGCAAAAAAACAAATATTAAATCGAAAGCTGTACGTGAAACAATAAATTTACCCAGTGTTAAGAATCAAAATGAAACAAAAAACGAGAAAAAAATGGTATTGATAGAATTGTCAGATTCGGAAGATGATTTAAATATTTGTAAAGGCAGTTCAGTTTCTGAAAAAAATAAAAAGTCGCCGATCCTAAAAGCTTCGGATATTGCGTAAGTTATTAAAAATTTATATTTTGGCTATTTTAAATAATCTTTAAAAAGAATATTTAACTAGATTAATTTCTATTAAAACAGCTCAGATAATAAGTATATTAAAAAATCATCAGAAAAAGTAAAAAATACGATCTGTGATCGTAAATCAGATAACACCGATACAAGAATAAAAACAAACTCTACTGATAATGTATGTTCAACACTAAAAACAGTGGAAAAAATGGTTATTAATGAGGAAGATTTACAGCAATACGTTGGTGATGTAAATAATTATTTGATTGTTGCATTTCATTTTTATAATTTATTTATTTTACTATTTAATATATTATATATTGGTTTGTAAAAAAATTAGATATCCGATTTAGATTTCGGTGACGTAAAAATGGAGGACTTGACAAAACCGCAAAATTCGAATGTAAATCAAACGCAGAAGTTAATTTGCGATTCTCAAAAGAAGAAAAGTGAACCCGTGTCGGCAATTCAGAAGAGTAATCCAAAAACAGCTATTTTGAATCAAAAACAGATTGATAATGTTTTACAGAAAAAAAATACAAATTTCGAATCTAATAAGTGTACTGTACAACCTACTTCCCAGAATAAGTCTTACCCGTTACCAATGGCAATCAATGCTTCCGGAAATAAAGTATTTCGTTTTTTCTGGATGGATGCCTTTGAAGATTCAAATAGGTATCCTGGAACAGTATATTTATTTGGAAGAGTTTTTAACGAAATCACAAGAGAATTTTTGTCTTGTTGCGTAGCCATAAAAAATATACCGAGAAAAATTTATGTTTTGCCCAAACAATACGTGAGTATCACACACCAAGATTAATTCTTATTGTTCAATTTTTTTATACATTTATTTTCATAAAGCTATTTTTATATAGATCACAAATTCGAACGGAAATAAAGAACCAAACACACTTAACAATGTATATTCTGAAATCAAGCAATATATGAATAAGAAGAATATATCTGAATTTCGAAGTTTACCTTGTAAAAAGACGTATGTGTTTGACAAAAAAAACGTACCCCAACACTCAGAATATCTGGAAATCAAATATTCAGCATCATATGCTGCACTTGATTCAAATTATTCTGGGCCTACAATAGAGACTATTTTTGGTACTTCTGTTAGTGCACTAGAATTATTTTTAATCGAAAAAAATATAAAAGGCCCTTGTTGGCTGGACGTTAAAATTCCGTCAAACCATCCTACTAAATTCCCTCTTAACAATCCTTTTAGTTGGTGTAAACTAGAAGTATTTACTTTTTTTATTTAAGCATGAAGATTAATCGGTTGCTTGTCAGAATTAACAAAAATTTAATTATTTTTTAAGGTAACTTGTCCGCAAATGGGAGAAATTTCTGTGACTCGTTATCAGCAAAAAATTTCCGAAGTACCATCGCTTGTTGTAGCGACTCTCAATGTACAAACAATCTTAGACTCGAAATCGCAATCAAATGAAATTTCAACTATTGGCCTTCTAATTAATAAAAAATATCCTTTGAATCAAGCGCCGTCAAAGCCATTATGTGATGAACAGATTTGCAGTTAGTTCATTTTTAAATTAGTATTTTAATAAATTTAAACAATTATCAAAAAATGCTCTTAAATTCAATTATATGTCACAATTTTTTTCAGTTGTCAACCGTATAAGAAGTATTAATTGGCCATCAAAATCCATAAATCAACTTCCTAAAGACAAACATGTTAAAATCATATATTGTGATAATGAAGTTGATTTCTTTGAAAAGTTTCTTGAAACCCTTCATCATTTTGATCCTGATGTCGTTATTAGTAATGATTCTGAATTTCAATTTGAAACTATTTTGTACAAAATTTTCACATTACGAATTACAAATTGGAGTAGAATAGGAAAACTTAAAGTTTATAAAGCACCAAATTTTAGGGTAATTTGAATGTTATTGTATTGAAAAAAAAATTAGAAAATCAATTGTATTGATAAGTAATACTTTCATTTTTAGGGAAAAATTTATTTGAATCAAGTTTCGAGCGGACGACCGGTCTGCGACATTCAAAAATCTGTAAAAGAATTAAATTTAAAAATAAATAGTTATGATCTAAATACAATTTCTTCTTTTGTGAGTTTTCATGCTTGGTATTTTAAAAACTATTTTAATAAATGATTAATTTGAAATGTAAATTTTTATAATTTAATTTTCAAGGTACTTCAAAACAAATGTTTGTACAAAGAAATTAAGCCCGAAGAGTGCGTAGAGTATTATGCTTCGATAGAGAAACTTGAAAATCTAATCCGTTCAACTATAGAGAAATCATCGTGCATACTACAAATATGCATAAAATTAAATATTTTACCGTTAGCAATACAAATGACAAGTATAGCTGGTAACACTTTATCCCGAACATTGTCAGCTGGGGTTGCAGAAAGAATTGAATTTCTTTTACTTCACGCATTTCATGCTAATAATTACCTAACTCCAGATAAAAAGAAAGAAAAAGATGATGCTGCTGTGGATCAAAAAAAATTATCGGGTGGTATAGTTTTAGAACCGAAAAAAGGTTTTTACGATAGATTAGTTCTGATGATGGACTTTAATTCACTCTACCCAACGATTATTCAAGAATTCAATATTTGTTTTACAACTATTCGTGGGGCAGCTAGTGCCGATGTTGACGTAAGTAACAAAATACTGAACTTTTTTTCATTCTAAAATTTTTGTTGATACAACTTTATCATCTTTTAGGATCTGTCTCTTTCTGAAGCTATCAAGGAGCCGGGTATCTTGCCAAGAGAAATTCAAAAACTAGTAGAAAGTCGTGCCCAAATAAAAAAGATGATGCAGTCTGAAAATCTTTCGCCTGATTTACGACAGGTGTACAGCATCAGACAGCAGGCCCTAAAGTTGATGGCGAATTCCGTATTTGGCTGTCTGGGCTCAACTTACAGTCGATTTTACTCAAAAGGTCTGGCAGGTCTTGTGACCACGAAGGGCCGTGAAATTTTCCAAAATACTAAAGAAATCGTTGAGGGGTTCAACTACGAAGTGATTTATGGCGACACTGATTCCATTGCTATTAACACAAAGCTTCTTGATTATGAAGAAGTTATGAATATCGGTAGGGATATCAAACGGAAGGTCAATAAATTGTACAAAAAGGTCGAGCTGGATATCGACCAGATTTTCAGGTTTATGTTACTATTGAAGAAGAAACAATATGCTGTTATTAGGATGAAGAAACTATCTAATGGTGAAATACAGCTTATAAAAGAAGTCAATGGATTAGAAATTATTAAACGGGACTGGTGTAGTCTAGCCTGCGATGTTGGAAAGTAAGATATCATGTTATTTTATTTAATTACGGCGAATTTCGTTTCTAAGGTAAATCTTTTTTAGTCAAATATTGGATCAAATACTCACTGGGCAATCATGTGTAAAAAATATATTGAAAATCTTAGAAACTGTAAGGAAAAGTCTTCAAGAAAGAACTGTACCACTAAAATCTTTAGAAATTTAAAAACAAATAATAAAAAACCTTCAGGCGTACTCAGCAGCCAAGCATTTAGCGCATATCGTGGTAGCTCGGCGACTAAATAAAGTTTCTGCTCGAAAGTGGAAGGAAGGAGACACGATATCTTATATTATTTGCGAAGCAAGCTATTTATTAAATGATAATTAATAAAATTTAGAAAAAATCTTTTATTGAAATTATCAGTAATTTTTTAAATTATTTTTTAGGATGGTACAGACAGGACAGCACTTGAAAGAGCATATCATATTAGCGAATTAGAAGCAAATTCTTGCCTCAAATTTGATTTGAAGTATTATTTATTAAATCAAATTCATCCTATTGTTTATAAAATTTGCGAACCAATACAAGGCATTGATGATGTATTAATCGCCCAAAATTTAGGTATTTAATAATCTTCAGTAAAATATGTAATTGAAAAGTTAACTATTCAGTTTTCTGTTTTAGGAGTAGAAAAGCTGTATAAACCAAAATCAGTTATTCAGACTCAAGAAATGAAAGTGCCATTGCTTATGCATGGCAATCGGTATGCAAATTGCCAGTCTTTTAAATTTAAATGTCGAAATTGCAAATCTGAAAATGAAATTAAAACGTTAATTACTCAATTTGTTAGTATTAATAGTTATTCAAAAATATCATTAATGGAGTTTATTGATAAATAATTTTTGTTTAAATCGTTATTTTTAGCCTGCAGGATCTCAACCGTCACTGTCAATGTGTTCAAATCCAAACTGCAATAGCTTACCTTGGAAATATGAATTTGCAATTGAAAATAAACTTCAATTAGATATAAGAAATTTTGTTTCAAAATACTATTTGGCAGAAGTGGAATGTGATAATCCACTTTGCTTTCATACTGTGAAAAGAATTAGTCTTGATGAAAATTCGTCGCATATAAAGTGTAGCAATTGTTTGAATGGAAACATTCATAGAATTGTAAGTCAAATTAATTTTGGAAATCTTATAAGAAGTTCTCTTAAAAAAGTAGCTTTAAAATTGACTTTTTTATGTTTTAGTATAAAGAGATTGATTTACATAACCAATTGTCTTTTTATCTTCAAATTTTCACATTACGTGAATCTGATTATGAAGGTAAGCACTCTTTTTGCAATTTTATTTAAAAAATTTGTAACAACAATATAACTCTTTAGATTTGAATCTACGACCAACGTCTGAGCTGATAGAAACTTATAATAATATTAAGGAATTCCTCTTAGATGAAATAGAAAATAATGCTTATTTTTTAGTAAATTTGACTAATCTATTTTCGTTTATTAAACAAAGAAGTGATAGAAATCAAGTTACATTGGAAGATAATGAATTTCATAAGAGAATTTAGAAAATTAATCGAAAGTCAACTCAAGATTTCAGAAGGTATGTGTAAAATGTATACATTTTAAATTTTGGTTTTTAATGGAAATTGTTGAAATAATTTTCTATTCCTTTTCAGAATGAAATCGAAAAAAAGAAATATATATATATAAATTTCAATAGTTAATGATCCTTTTATTGGTATAAATATTATTTCACAAAACGAATCTGAAGAAGTTAGTAAATCTGCTTTGATTCTGCTTATACCAAAAGATTATTTCACACATAACTTAAAGAAAATTTTTAATTCATTTATAAAATATTCAAACAAGTGTAAAATTTGTTGGCGTTCAGTTGTATAAAAAGTTTAATATTTTTGTTATATTATATATTTCATTCCTTCATAGAATAAGCGCGTCTCGGATTACCGACACTCGGTAATCTCGAGGCAGTCCCTGTGCGTAAGAGCGATCGAGTCAATGGCATGGCGCGCAGTTACTCACGAGGCGAGCGAGAGAGAGAGAGAGAGAGAGACGGCGAAGGCGCGAGTACAGAATTCTGGAGCCGCGGCGGCGCAGCAGCAGTAGCCGAGGCAGCAGAGTGGCATCAAACAAGCGGACCAACCAGTCCGAGTCGGTCGCTCTCTCGCAGCGCACGTCGTGCTCGTTTGCATGCGTGCCGTGGAAAGCACAGTAAGAAAACACAGCGGAGCACACACCGAAGTGCATAGCCAAGTTTCGCGAGAAGCAGCAGCGTCTCCTCCCTCGAGAGAGAGAGAGAACGATCCAGGAACTAAGAAGCGTGCTTTGAGAGTAAACTGAGAGAGACGCTGCTGAGAGAAGAAGGATGTAGCAGTGGCCGCGCTGCGTGGGAGTGCGAGAGAGACGGAGGCGAGTGCGGAGAGAAAGAGGGAGAGCCCGAGCGTGGGTCTACTAGGCACAACGTCAATGTGCACGCCGCGCTGAGATCGAGTACAGAAGCGGACGGAAAGCATGCGAGAAAGATGCGGACGACGAGGACTTAGCGTAGCCGCACCGAAACTCTAGAAGACTCGCCGAGTCCGAGGAAACGGGAAAGAGGAGATGGCGAGAGCCGGGGAACTGCTGCTCGGCATCCTCGTCGCGGCGGTAGTCTGCCAGCTCTGCATCGTCGTCGCCGACCGCAGCTATGGTGAGTCTCGAGCCTTTTTTGCATACGTCCTTCTCTCTTTCGGTTCGTTCTCTCTCTCTCTCTCTCTCTCTCTCTCTCCCCGTGCCTTCTCTTCCTTTCCTTATGCCAGCAGCGCGTCGTGTGTGCGTGCGGCCAGCTTTCTTACGCGCCTTTTCCTTTGTGTTTTGGTTACGCGCCTTTTTTTATACTAGTTTGTTTACGTCCCGCGCCACTGTGCGAAATTGTTCAATTGGAGAACGGCACTCGTTTGTTTGTTTCGCCGGTAGAGAGAGGGGGGGGGGGGTACGTTTTATTTGGATTTACGAGGTATCGACTGGAAATAGACGTTTTATGGAGTCGACGAAATTCTTTATCGCGTATTTGCGTTTCAGTTCGGCGTTTGTAAAGCGGAAAATCCGATTTTTGAATTGATAAAGGCTCGTCGAGTGAGCTTTATCCTGCCTTATCTTATTTTCCTTTGATAAGCCGTCTTATACCTGCACGCGGTTTTATACGCCGCCCAGAAAATTTATTATTGCCTGTTTACGTTTTACATCCAATTTAGTATAAACATTTGTTTTCTCTTGGCGGTAAGCCTAAAAGAGTAGTGTCGACGCGTGCACACAACTTTTTTACAATTGTTTATTGCGGCCCGCCAAATTTATACTCTGCTTGCATTACTTTTTTCGAGCGGGGAGCGCATGTGGTTCTCTTGATTTACGATGAAATTTTGAAAGCGGCTATTCTCGCTTCTTTTGGCGATTGCAGCGTCGCTTTATCGTACGTAGTTAGATAGAGAGCTAACGCTGCTTTGATTTGCGATTAAACAGATAATAAAACAGCTACTTATCACAAAAGCACACTTATTCCAAATGCCCGACATTGTTGCAGTAATTACACCTCCTCTAAATCAAGTCGAGCGTTCGTTAAATTCACCTTTATTCAAATTACGCTCTCTAAACCAGCGATGGCAATCAGTCGTAAAGAAGAATGCCGGCACCGATCAATTTTGATCCTCGATCCCGGCCGTGTCATAAATAATTCAATCAGACAAACATAAATCCCCCGCTTTCTAGAATCAACATTCGATCTCTGGCATAACTGTACCCGAGCAGTATAAAAAAAAAAAAAAAAAATAAAAAAAAAGAGAGAGAAAAAGAAATAGTCGCAAAAACGAGGCCTCGCTCGCGGCACATCAAAAGGGCAAATATAAGTCTCTTTATCATCTTAGGCGCGGATCAAAAAAGGCCGATCCGCGCTGCTGCTGCCGGCAGAGGGAAAATCGGGGAAAAAGGGAGGAATGTCTTCGGCTCTTCTTTCAATTCGGCGTGTACTTTTCGACTCAATAGCGCGCGAGAGAGAGAAAGAGAGAGATAGAGCTCTGCTCGGGGCCATGGGAATCGCCTTTGCGCGAGGAGAGCTTTTTTTTTCCACCGTCTCTTTTCCGCGGCTCTTCTTTCGCCTGTTTCCTTATTTTCCCTCGGCGCATCCGAGGAATAGGAGGGAGTTGCCGCGAGCCTTTGCTCCCCGAGTGCTCTTGCTGTTCATTTGTTTTATGCTACTTTAATATCGCGCGATTCTTTCCTCACCTGCCTGCCTCCTTTAGTTACAATGCCAGGTTTTTTTCTCTCTCTCTCTCTCTCTCTCTCTCAGCCGCTGCTTTCATTACGCGTGTTAACTTTTAATTAGCCGCTCCTCTCGCCGTGCTCGAGAGGCAGTCCTTCCTCGACCCCGAGCATATATTTTTTTTTCAATAACTGAAAAAGGAAGCGTTTCCAAACAATGTTTTACTGCTTCTCGAAAGCGACTTCGAAAGCCGACGATCACCGATGAAAAATAGCCACCGCGCGGCTCGTTTGGAAACGACTATTGTCGGTGAAGGAACCATTTTCTAGTAAAAGGCAAAAGGGAGGAAAACAGGTCTGAGAGAGGAGAGAGAGAGTGA
>UCOL01000729.1:0-52988 GCA_900474335.1 Ormyrus nitidulus
GTGGGTCAATATATTTTTGCGGGTTAGTAGATCACGAATTTTCGTGTATCATACTCCCATCAGGCTAAGACATGACATTTTCCCCCCGCACCGCATACGTCCCGCGGCCGGTATCGAACCTCCTTAATCAAATGCACACAATTAACTTATCAAAAACACCCAGATTCGAATTAAACTTCTTTCCTCGCTCTCCCAATGATCACGGTAATAATCCAAATCTGCGGATAATTGGGCGCAGCTCTAAATTTGCCTTAAAAGCGCAGCAGCTAACAGCCCGTTCAAAGGCGGTGTCTCACATCCCAGCGCACCGCGCGTCCGCGCGACGTCATCACGGCGTGACAACATTGACACGATTCTAATCGTTTCAAGACGAACCGCTCTCTCGGGGGGATCTGGAAAAAGCCGCGACGGGTTCTCTTTTTTTGCGCTCCGAAATCGTCGCCGCGCGCATGCAAACGTACAGCCGCGTGGATGTCAAGTTCGGCCGGCTGCTGCAGACCGGCGGAATTGCGTCAGCAGGAAGTCCCCGTTTCGGATCGCCGTGCCGCGCGGCGACCGTTCGCTGTGTGTTTTTTCTTTTTTTTTTTTCTTCTATTTCCACGGCCCGACGCGAGGCGGCGAAGTTAAACACGAGCGATTTGCGTAATTCGTCAGCGCGCGGCGAGATTTCAATGGCGCGCGTTCCCGAGATACGCGCGACAATCGTGAGAGTTCGGCTTGAGAGTGTATGCTTTTCAATTAGAGAGTCGAGAGAGCGCTCTTGGGAGGTTTTTTTTCAGCCGAATGGATGCTTCGGACGTGGGAATTAATTGATTTGTGAGTGAAGGTGTATTTGCTGGTTTGTGTTTGTTCGATTACTAAATGAATACAGGTTTAAAACTTTGTGTAAATCTGCGAAGAAAATGAATTTTGCACTCTCAAAAGATTAACTAATTTTTATGTGAATTATTAAACGATTTGTTAAATTTTTTCAATTTTTTAACGGCGCTAATCTATTATTAAATTTATTAAACGAGGTCTTAATTATTGAATACATTAATCATTTGTGCACCATTAATTATCGTACTGTAATTCAGAGTTTCAGCATAATAAGAGCAATCATTATATAGTAATAAGTGGATTTATTTTGTTTTCAGAAAACGCTACAGTTTGATACATATCCTAACAAATAAATGAACATCAGGCCAAAAAATAAAAATTATTATTTTCTTGCTGCGATACTATAAATACATAAGCTTAAAACATTTTTATCACTAAGAAACGTCCAAGCGCAGATTGCAAATCCAATTAAATTGCAGCTCGAGTTAATCGACTCCCACACCCCAGAACCGACCGAAAGTCCGCCTCCCCGAACCAGCGTAAAAAGGAACCCAGTCTCCATCACCTGGAGTCGCTCGGCCGGCAATCGTCGCGTCAAATCAATCAGGAGCGTCGCCGGCGTCTATACACGTTCGCGCGGAAAAACGGGGGCGGCGTCTGAAAAACGGAGGTCGCCAAGGAGGTTGCACAAGTCGCGAGCGGCGCGCGGCGCGGACAAAACAATATAAAAGCCCCGATCTTAATGGAATTCCCGGGACGACGGACCGGAAAAGGCCGAGGGAGCGCTAATGAATGACGTACGTCGCGAGAGGCGAGATTACAAGTTTCGGATGGCTGCAGGGCTTTAGCGCGTCGTTGCCGGGCAATATATAGGGGAGGACCGTTGCTTTACAAGCGCCGCCGGAGCGGCCGATATCTGCTTCGGGAGGTGTAATAAGAGCGAGCGATGAAATTTATGTGGACTGTGAAGTCTTTGTGAGATTTCGAGATTTTTCAGGTGCATCTTTTGTGTTTTTAATTTTTATTTTTTGTACTGCACTCTGGTTTTAAATAAATCAATAAATAAATAAAGTATTATATTTTTTTTTACAGAAGTAACGTCTTGTATACAAACTAAACAAATTTGTGGATTTGTATAATTTGCAAAAACTTTGATTTACTTTTTTTTTTTTTTTAATTATTTTGACTTTAAATTCTTATTATACATCGCTAATTTGTTTTACAAAAAATAATTCATTTGTATATTTCTAATTCCTTTTTGAAGCTGTAATTATATTCATTTTTATAATAGGTTTCAATCTATAAAGTAGTAGCAATTACTTATCTAATTATATAAAATTGACAATTTAATGAAAATATTAGATAAGTATTGCAGTACTTGCAATTTATTTATTTTTTTTTATTCACTTCTCAAATCTTTATCTATAACCGATTTCAACGTGCTTACATCTTTCCCAACGCAATTAAACAATTTCTCAATAGAAATATTACATCAAGCCTATTTCCGTCTCTTAATTAACAATTTCTCAGTGTAAATTGATTCACAGCTAACTGAGCACAAGGTAAAAGATTAAGTTTCCCCCCCGAGAAGAAGAACAAAAAGCGGGAGATCGCATTAGTTAGCATAAAAAGGCATTAATCACGAAATTATGATAAATCGCGCGAGATTATAAGGTTCGGGTTGCCCGGCCAGCCGGAAACATTAATTCTCCCCGATTTTTTAACACTCGTAAAAAGGTCATCTTCCCCGCCGCACAATATATACATCATAGCTGTATAAAGGAGACCGGGCACTTGGCAAGACTCCCTTATACCTTCGCGTATGCAGTGCATATACCACGTTGAACGATAAATGGAACGGTATAAGAAATTGAATCGTTCCATCGTGCCTACGAGTCTTTTGCCTCGCGTGCCGGATTATGGATCGGCGGCGGTGGTACCCGAAGCGTATCGATCAGACGCCGAGATACCTACTCCGCGATCTTTTCCGCAGCGAGGAGTCAACGATATCGTCGCGTCGGCGTGGGATGCGCTGTTAAAACGAGTTCCTGGCTGGGAATCGGTGGAGTTTGCTAAGTTTACGTTGGGTTGGTGGCCTCTTTCGTACTGTACAAGCGTTTGCGATGGACTGGAAGTATTTGTATGTGATCTAATAAAATTCTTGGTTTTATGGCGAAATTAATGTATTTTGTGTTTATTTACGTGTACGGGGCGTTTTTTGCTTTGTTTTATTAATGCGGTATTTGAATAAGTAGTATATTTGTATAATTGATGGAAATATTATGCAAATCTGAAGGGAATTTCATTTAATAGACGGTTGAAAAACTTTTTAATATAGTTTTCTGTATGCCTTGGAGCATTGATATTTGCGTATTTATATCGTACAGCTTATTAAGAGAGTAATCTGAATTGTAAAAAAACTAGATTATTGCGCAGTATTTTCTAACAAATGTCATAAAATCAAATAAAAAAGCGGAAAGTAAAAGTGAACAACAGAAACTAAATGAAACAATACTGAATGAGTCGTATTTTTTCCGCAACAGTTATATCTCAATGACTTCATAAGGATGTATTTACATTGAAAAATACTTTGAATCGAATAAAATGATTATTTACATAATACGACTCTTCCATCAAATCAAAAAATCATTAAAATTCCATTAAAATTCAATTACAGATATTGAGAAACCTTCTGTAATGCAAATCAATGATTTCATGAGTTCTATACTGAACTACTCGAAGGACCACCAGTGAATGTCACAATACATCCAACATCAACCGCTACAAATTGATTGCCAAAGCCTCGATAAATGAATGCTGTACAGCAACCGCATTGACTTTGTGCACTTATCTAATAATGTATTCTAACGTGACGTTATTATTACTTTTGTTTTATTTATTCAAATAAATGATATTATTGCAAAAATTAAAATTAAAGTAATTATTATATTGCTCATTTAATTTTTAATTGATGTTAATTATTTCAAATTATTACCCAATATTCAAACTTTTGAACGAAAATTCGCACTGCGGACCAAAAACAAACTAATAAAATTAATTTGATACTTTCAAAAGTCGAAGTATCGAACATTCCATTTTATATTAATAAATATTCGATGAACATAATAACTATTTCACCCAATACATATTACAATTTCATTAAAGATTTTAATTAAATTTCAGCTTTGATACATTTTACCTTGAAGTTACACTCTTGTAAAATAACTATAATTCAAATAATTAAACTTTTTGTATAATATAATTATGAAATACTAGTTACCCAAAATTATTATTTAAATTTCCTGAAATATATAAAAATACAATTCCAAACGATATTGACTTGATTCTTTAATTAATTTAATACGATCAGCGGAAGGCATCCACGCTTTAGACAAAAACGCAGTTCCTTATCGCGCGACAGTAATCGAAAAACTTTATTTTCATTGACCCAAATTAAAAGGGAAATCTCTTAGGACTAGAACCGAATTAGATATATTGATCGACCGATAGAACAATGAATTCTTTTTTTTTTTTTAACCTAGAGGCCGCACGGAAGGCACCTCCACTTTCGGGACAACGCACATAAGACCTGCGCTCAGCGGCGCTCTTTGGCTCGACGAGCTGACGCGGTGCTTTGCTGGGGCTGCGCTGCGACTGCGATGCGTTTGCATTCTCATTGCTCTCGAACGACGAAAGTGACCTTCAAACTCAAATTTCACTCGATGCCCTACACTCCGCTATTATAATTTCGAACCTCCTCCGAATCCAGCTAAAATCCCGACCACTCCACTTTCCCCGTGCAATCCTTTCTGAAAAAACAAAAAAATACGAGTCGTATCCTCGAGGGACATTCAACCGGGCTCGCTCTTCCGTGAAAAGAAGAAACAATATTCCTCGCGTGCGAGAAATCTCCCTGAAAGCTCTCTCTCCCGGTTTGTAATGTCACTCCTATCGTCTCGGCGAGAATATAATCCGCGAAAAGCTGCGAGGATATATATATATATATATAAGGTGCGCAGGTGCGCGGGTAGCATTCGAGGAAAGCACACGAAACGCGCCACGGAGTCACGAAGGAGTCGTGCCGTTTTGCGCGGGCTTACATATCGCTTGTATATATCTGTGCGGCGCGTTGCGGTAGCGATTTATATCGTATTACCGGATGAAAAGCGGTTACTAATTGCTCGCCGCACGGAAGATCGGTAAGCGAGTCGGCGGGTAATCGAGCGGCTTGCCGAGCGAGAAGTCTATATAGGCGCGATGTAAGGAGCTTTTATTGGATGGGCTTTGAGGTATTGATTGGATGGTACTGAAATAACTTCTTTTGATATAGTGGATCTTTTGGAGGAGAGTATTGTTGTGTTTTAAGATGTAAGTGATACATGAGAAAAGTATACTTATATTAGAAAAAACTGGGGAAATTAATGAGTGTGTCGCGGATAAATAATAATACTTATTAACAAAGCCAATTTAAAATTTTGATGAATATATTCATTACGTAAAGTAAGTGATAATGTTGGGGCTTGAGAAACTTGCTGTGAGTAGTAGATAAAGTTTAAAAAAGAATAAATTGATAAATTATATCTATTGTATAATCAAATCTGATAAAAAAATTTTTTTTTTAATAGTAAGCTTATATTGATTTTTGATAAAAACAATAAATAATAGTTTTTAATTATAAATACAGTGCAAAACAAATTATTCAATTCTCATAATAAAGTCTGCAAAGAGATCTTATTACGAGTTGTGCGACGGAAAGTGAACAGAATTGTTTTATAGCAAAGATGAATCATTTTAAGCCAACTTGTTTGGCACCGGAACGTTAAGGGACAAAAAAAAGAAATAAAAAGGTAGGATAAAAACGCGGTGACTCATAATTTCAGGACTAAAAGGGGATCCAAACGTTTCGATTGAGAAAACGCACATTAATTTATATGCACTTAAAAAAAATTAAGCGTTTACGATTGTTGGTATCTTTTCGGGGCGAAGATATGCGTAAAAGCCATTTCACATAAGTATAAATGAGGTACAACGCCAGGTTTCACTGGAACTTTAGCGGCGCAGTAAATTAAGCCGGGAGACTGTTAAAAACTTTATTAGCTGATATAACTTTAATAATAGTAATTAAGTGTTAATAATTCACGATAATAAATGTAGCCAAATTGGCGTCTTACTTTAAAAGCTTGATTGAAAACGATTCGCGTTGAATTAAAAAACGTTATAAATCGATTTCTTTAATTTTTCCGAAACGAAATATATTTCAAAACGCTTAAAAAATAATTTAGCTTAAATAAATGCATTAATTAAAATCTGGATATGCGATTCGATAAAAAAAAGTGACTTTCGCCGCGGTCAAATCTGAAAACTATAGATTATTTTCAGCTCCGTAAGAAGCTTTCCGATTTCAATACGCGATAATGCAGTCAAGCCACCCACAGTTCGTACTTGGTGGGCAACTGGTTATGAAGATAAGAATTATCTTAATATTATTTTCAGAAAATTCAATAAAAATCGACGTTGACGTGAACTTTAATAACTTAATAGCGCACTTTTATCTCAAAGTCACTAAAGTCAAAAACCTTTCAGTGACGAAGTTGAAAAAACTAATTGTTAGATGAGGATAAAAAGTAAAATGAAACCTATCTCCTTAACAATTTACGTAATTACTTTTTTTTTAAATTTGTCTCTAATTCGATTAAATCTTTAAAAAAGCAATTTACATTTTTTTAACTTGCAATAAGAGAGTTTTAATTTAACACTACTTTCTGTAACAATATATCAGATCCAATTCAAAAAATTGCTAAAAAATATCAGGTAACCTTACCTCGCGAAATAGAAGCGCGAATTCCTTATGCTTGGAGAAAAGGCTCGCGAATCAATAACTAAACGCGCCTGGATGTCTGGACATTAAAAAAAGGGAACGAGGAATCACGCTTTTAAATTAATCAAAAGCTCAGGTTTCGCGGCTTCCTCGCAATCCCGTCCTCCCCACCCGATCCGTCGCGCGTCTGTATAGTCAATTCCACTTCCCTCCTTTACTGTCGTCACCGCTTTCCCTGATTCCTGCGCGCGCCGGGGAGCGAATTTGTCGTTTAAAAATACGCGGACTTTGTTGTCGTTCGAGAGCCATGTGGCTTCGCTTCCTGTTACGTGGAGGCTCGGGAACTGAAAAAAAACGGTTACTTTATACGTTATAGCCAACAGATTTATAATTCTCGCGCTTATTCCGGATGTTTTCCCGTCAATTTTATCTCTTCATTTAAAGTACACATTCCGTCGTTCGATTGTTAATCTCGTCATTGATTTCCTATATCGCTCGTATCTTGAAAACAAATACCATTTTAATTCTGATTTTGATGTAACTGCCATTCTGTTTATTTATCGACTCTCCTTTTAATATCTTTATCGTTTGTTCGAAACGAGTGGCTTAAATCATCATTCTGAATAATGGATTAATTTTTTATTTTCGTAAAATAAATAATTTCAAGTGACCGGTGCGACATTTTTCCCGCCGGTACAATTCCATTAAAAACATTATAAAAGCAAAAACACCATCGATCAATCAATCCTCATCCCCATCAAGAACACAATAAAATTGCATAAGCAAATCCCCGCTAATCGGTACGGGCACGCAAATCGAACTCCCAAGGCAGCTCCGAGGAATCCTCCAACGAAATAACATCCCCGAGAAAGAGGGAGAGAGCGAGAGAGAGAGGGAGTACCCAGATATTGCGCATTCAGTCGTCTTATTTTCTCGTGAAAAGCAGCAGCTACCCTCTCTCTCTCTCTCTCTCCCTCGGCGCAGATTGCAGTTCGCCATCGGGGTATCAGTGCGGCGCGGCGTCCTCCCCCGCAGATGAATCTCATCCCTTCCGGGGGGGGCTCCGTACCAATAACCCGCCGCTGCCGCGCCGATCGCCAAGGCCGCTATTGTGCGCCCCGAGTCTCTCCAAAAAAAGAGTGAACCAATGCGCGGGAGGGGGGCCACTGCAATGCGCACACGTGGCGGCGCTACGTAACTATTGCGTACGCGGGCTCTGACTTACCGCGACGTTAAGGTTGGCTGGAGAGGGCTGAGGTATACAGCTGGCGGAGGAGGATGGGGATTAGCGCGACGAGGAGAGAGAGAGAGAGATAGTCTAGTTGGCAGCGCTTTTTAGGAACGGGCTTATATTGATTTCGGAGATTATCGTGCGGATCTTTTCGCTAAGGTACGGTTTATGTAAGATTCGCGAGGGATGGAGGAGGCATCGATGTTTAAGGAATTTGGAAATTAAATGCTGGTAGTTGATTGGTTATTTTAGAATCGATATTGCTGCTGTTGCACTATTCTAAGTGATCAAATTTTTTTAATTTTACGTAAAAAATTTTTTTTAGATATTAATTGGTTATATTTACGTAGTACTTAAGATTCTCAATGTTTCTTTTAGATTTCGAAAAATATAGCAGTCCTTTGCACAGGTACAAATTTTAGCCTTCTAATTGCGTTATCAAGACAACTTTTGAAGTGAAGTATCCAAATTAAGCCCTACTCTTACTTATGTAGAGCAGAATGAGAATCTACATGCTTTGGCATTTGAGATGTTTAAGTAGTCTGCGCTCTCTTTTTATTGCTAGAAACACACTTGTAGGACTTGATTAAGGAATGCGGGTAATTATTTTTGATTGCTGTTTATTCGCTGCAATCAAAGTACAGGTTGTAATAAATGACAAAAAAAAATACGATGCTTTTTAACTTATCTGAAAATTGTGTAATGTACGTTTTTATAAAAATTTGTTTACAAGGTTACAAACATTGCGAAGAAGATAAATTTTGAAATATACGACGCAGTCGGCCGCCATAAACAAATTACACAAACGACAATGTCTCTTCCGTTACAATAGAAAAGTACTCAGAGAAAGTTCCTCGAAATACAATGGGAAAACATATCCACCGAAAACTAGGCCGTCGTATTCCAGCACAATGTAAGTCGAAGTTAACAGAAATCATACATGCATATGAGACGTAAACGTGCCCACTATACTTTTACTTGACAAGCGTCAAAATTTACAGAACTTCATCTGCATAAAAGCTTTGTAGCCCTTCCACTTACCACGAAAACTTCACTCGTTATTATCGCTAACAGATTTCCTCTACAGCGACCCAAACACTAACAGTTCAACGATCCTCCTGAAAAACCCAGCGCACCAACGATCTCCTACCCTCGATTCCCACCCCGCAGCGTTCCGCCTCCGCTGGCCCTAAAAACGAAGCCCCGTTCCCGGAACGAGCGCAGTCCGTCTCTCCTGGACGTACGACGAGCTGGCGGGCTTATATGTACTTTCCGGCGAAGTCGTGTCCGGCTTATGCCTGCCGGCACGCGAGCCAGAGATCGATGATCCTGCAGGCGAGCGCAGAGGCGGACGACGTAACGCCGACGGGGTAACGAGGGTTAGTTTTCGGCCTAATGCGCACTTGTGGTATATATGATGCGCGGTGTGTCCGTCGATGGAGCGGACGGGTTTGGGGAAAGATCGGCTGGACGAGAGGGGAATAATGGTTGGAAATGCAGTTTATTATGAAAAAGCGTGCTATTGAATTTCGGAGAGGTTTATTTATATTTGAAAGTATATGACATTTTGGTATTTCGTAAAAGCACTTTTCGGATATTATAGGATATTGAATATTAGCAAATGGATATTTATAAAAATACGAATATCGAGCTCGTATTTTGAAATACGGGCATATATACGCGAAGTTTATGTTTCTCTGTTAATAGCTATAATTTTTAAAGTACATAAGCATTTTAAAATTTTAATTTAAAAAACTCAGCGATATATGCATAACGTTCATCCGTACGAGTGCCGAGAGAGACGCAAAAATATACGTACACTGCCTCGGCGAGCTTTCTCACATCGAACGCACAAAAAATTACCACAGTTTACGGTATTAATAAAATCTTCGACACAGTTTTTTAACTCTCTCTCTCTCTCTCTCTCTCTCCGCGGCGGCCGCGCTTGATTTATTGAGATATTTTTACGGCGGGTATAGCCGCGTCTCTCTTCTGACTTTCGATAAGGCGAGACAAACGTAATTTTAAATTTGGGTCAAGCACGACGATTAAGATAGGCAAAAAGTTGTGCACTACAGCCGGATTATACGAGAGCGCGGCATTGGGACACGGCGAATTACAAATTCTTCGATGCCTCTCGGCTCTCGCGATGTGTGCAGCGGCGCCGTTCGGGACCTGCTAAGAATATTCCACGTCCGATCCATCCTCGCGGTCGAGAGCCTTGCCTTTTTTTTTTTTTAATCGCGTGTACAGGTGCCTTCGAAAGAGTTATTACGGCGCGGTGGCTAATAATTTTTCAATAGTTTTTCGTAAAATCGCGCACTTTTATATATATTTTGATAGAGATTACTTCGATGAGACAGCTTAAAAAACGACCTCGCCGAAGCGCAGTATAAAGGCTAATTAACCGAATTGAGAAATTCATAGCCGAGAGAGAACGAAAGGTTGAATGAATTCATTACACCGGCGTGCCTCAGAGTCTAAAAATAAAGAGAGTATACCTGCAAAAAAAAGGACCCGCTAACAAGAAGCACACGCGTCGGAACAAACACGGCGCTAAAAGGCGATATAGCCGAAAAAAAAAAAAATCTAGACCGCAGCCCGGCGCTAATTCATCGGAGCTCCGCGCGGGCCGGACGAAAGCATAAAGGTCAGCGTCTGAGAGAGGTGGAGGGAGAGAGAGAGAGAGACGCGCGAAGTCCACTCGATCGCGTTGTTGGCTCCGAAGGAGAGCAACGCGCCGCGACTCTCCCAAGGCCTTCATAAAGCATTATATGACGAGAGCTCTCGCGCTCTCCGCGCGCACACATGTGGCCGCCGCCGCCGGCGCAAGGCCGGCTTATGTGGCCCGAAATGCGGCCCCCTTCTTTTCGATCGACGATTCTCCCGCGAAATTGCTCGGCCGCGAGAGCTTGAGGCGCTCGGTGCTTTCGGCTGAGTTCGGGAGGTTTTTTAAGTTTTCACGGGAGAGATTTGTTTTATACGGAGAGTTTTTTAGGGAGGTTATTTATTTTGTTAGGTGCTTGTTTTTCATTTCTATTTGCATGGCGGTCTTATATCAGCAATGTAGAAATGACTATTAGAAATTGAAGATTTTCAAAAAATTATAAAGTTTTTTATGTTTATAGAAAATAGATCTTTATTTATTTTTTCTTTTCCTAATAGAAATATGTTTTTAAAAAGTTAGATTAGAAATTTAAAAAAAATATAAATATTCGACTTTTATAGTTTTTGTATTACTTTCATATTTTCGGTAAAGTAAACATATGTCCGAAGTACTTGTTTGAAAATAATTATTTCTGAGTATCGGATAAATGAAAAAATGATTTTGTATTCTCAACATGTTAAACAAAAAGAAAAATTTCGAGGTCCATATTGTTTACAAAAGTAATTCATCACCCGCGCGAATAATTCTAACCAAAATTTCGTTCAATAAACCCAAAAACAAAAAAAAGAACCTAATCAAAAACTTAAATCCTCCAACACTGACGAACAATCATACCCAACAAAGTCGGCCGAATACCCGAAATTCCACATAAATCACCGCACACCTATCCGGCGTATCGGTTAGCCGCATGTCGGTATCACCGGCACCTCTCTCCATATTAAGCAAGACTGCAGGAGCCCCGCCGGAGAGGGACAAATTATGTACACCTATTATACCTACTAGGTGCTGGCCGCGTGGGCGTCCCCGGGGAAGGACACGCGACTCTCACGCGCGTATAAATATAATACGATCCCGAGAAGAAAGGCGAATGCATGCATACGTCGTGGGCACTTACGTCGCCGCCGCCGCCGTTCTTCTTCTCGACGATCTCCCGGCTGATCCCGTTCATCCTGCTTGCCACGTGCGCGTGTGCCTGCGTGTCCACCGGAATCCCCACCTTAGGCTGCTGGATCTTCGGCTGGCGAGGTGGAAGCGGAACACTCGGCGCTTGGCCGGCTAGAGGTCATAAGGAGGCCGCCTCGGGTTTCGGTTCGGGCGAGGAGCTTTTCTCACTTTTCTCGACATATATCGCGGAGATTCGCTTCGTTCACCGTGGGCTTTTCATTGTTTTCTTTTCTTTTCAAGGCACTTTCGAGCTGGTCGGTTTTGGCGTTGGATTGCTCTCGGTGTTTTTTTGCTTCGTTCGCTGGTGATCAGATTGACGTTATTTTTTTTTTTTTTTTTTCGTGAATTTAATTGGCGTAAGGTGGTTTAAATGGCTTGAGAGTGTATTTCGAGGTAATTTAAAAGTTGTCACTCATCGAGCAAGAGTTACGTTGCATAATTTTAAAACCAGTGATTAGCAAGCTCTTTATTTATTCAGAAAAGCGACTTTTAAAACTCGACGAGTAACATTTCATATTTTCCTTCTTTACAAAATGCATTTCCACAAAGTATGCAAGAGACTATTTTGTGCGTAACTCTTCTTATTACGTTGCTACTATTTAACATCTTAATTAATTTTATAAACGTATGTACATAAATTTTACGATTCGCGTTACTGCCCGACACGACATTTCAGCCGTTATTCTTACACCAATTTCAATTCCACCGAAATCGAGTCTCAAAAAATTCCAAGGTTCAAAAAACTTAATCGAGCCGCGCGCAAACTCCGTTTAAACGTCTCTACTGTTTCAAAATGCACTCTCCGCTTCGAGCTCATTTTTGCGACCTAAAAGAATTCGAAGCTTCGCGCCGCGTCGAAAAGCGCCTCGAGAAATTTCGCACTTTCCTACGAAGCGTCAACCGCATCCACCAATTACAAAAGTGCACCGTAATCATTTCCAAACCGCGCTCCGGCGCAATAACGCGCGTGCGATTAAACGCCGCGCCGCGACACCTCTCCCCCTCCGCGGAGACGTGCAGAGCTCGGAAACCAACCACAAATCCACTCCTCGAACCACCGAGCGCGAACGAAAAGTCCTCGAAGAACGAAAAAAAGGGCAAGCACACACACCCGATCGAAAGAAGAGCAGTAGGCCGAGCGAGGCGGCCGAAGCTCGCGGCGATTTTCGGTCCGACTGCCGGCTCTCTCTCTCGGGGCGCGCGGCCCGGGCACACACAGATATTCAAGCGGAGCCGTGCCGCGCCGCGCGCTGCCCGCGTCTGCGCAGCTGCGCGAAAAACGCACGTGGTTCTCTCCGCCACGGCCCGTACGTACGTCCTTTTTTTTTGCGTTACGGTTAAGCAGGTATGCGCGCACGTCTCTCTCTCTCTCTCTCTCGACTCTGCCGCCGTTCGAAAGTCAGAGAGGCAAAGGGTGGGGACGAACGGCGGAGGCGGACACGTTTTCCAGAGCAGGCCGCCGGGCTCCGGGTGATACGGTTTCGAAGATGATTATTTTTCAGCTGCGGCTTTTGTTTCTTTTTTTTTTTTTTCTTTTTTGGGAAGAGTGAAGTTTGTTTGGGTTGGGTGGCAAGGCGCTTTATGCTTGGATTTTTTTATTTCACGCCGTGGCTTGGCTGGACGAATGTAAATTAGTTGGGAAAGCGAGTGGGGAACGAGAGTTTGGGAGTAAATGTTTATAAGAACGGTTAGTTTTTCGGAATGTTTAAAGAAATTTACTGTTACCACCGCGTATTTCACTGTTAAAATAGATTGGAAAGTCGATAGAAAGACCGGAGGCGGAGTAAGCAGGACAAATATTTATTTAAATAAGCACTGTTGCACGTTCGCGAGCTGATTGCACTTCACCGGGCAGGTTCAATTTTCTTAAATTTCAGCGTAGAAATTTTTTGTAATAATAATTCACAATGCAGCCTATCAAGGTTGCACGAAACCGTTTCGGCTTTTATATACGCATTACGAAACGATGTCTATACTGAATGCACTTGAAATATTTTCAAAAACTATCGAGAACCGCGAGGCAAAAAGAGAGCGCATAAAACTTCCTTCCATGCGCGAGTTCACGGAATTTTCACCGGTAAATTTCGTCGATTAAGAAATTCTAATTTCGTCATTATAATGCTTAGCCGGCGGTCGCGATCTGCGTAAAAAAACATACAAACAACTTCCGAAACTGTCCGTGACCTCATATATATTTCATTCGCTTTTCGTTTTACGCGCCGCGTAATCTCCTCTTTATTAACAAGATAAAGATTAAATTTTAGCATTGCTAATTATATTTCAACGCCTCGAGCGGCAGTGAGCGATGCTCTTTTTAGTCAAAGCTCTTGAAACGTTGACTCCGATTCGAAGCGACCTTAAACATTTTACAAATTTACATTTATCACTCTTCATTTTCCGATTTCGCCTTCGCGATTTCCATAACATAGTTTTCAAAAAATATTTTATTATATCCTTTCCAGCGCATTAGGCAAGTGGTGACGTTTAATATACAGTTTACTTTATTGCACTATACGTAATTGATGATCTTATGTAAAGCAGCCCGCAAATTAATACACAATTTTCCTATAAGCCTTGTGGCCGTTCGTTATTTATAATGTTTACTCTCGGGCCGCGCCAACAATTCATAAAGGCACAAAATTACCGACATCAGCGATGCTCCGTCAATCGCGGCGCCGACGAAAACTTTCGAAACGCGCATTTCCATTGCACAAAAACCGCGAGAGAACCTTTGCAACGGCTTAAAAAAAAAAGCCGCTCAGCTTCCCGCTTTCCGCAAAACATTCAATTCCTCGTCCGGATCGTTACTCGCTCCCCCGGGGAAAGAAACAAGGGGAAAAAAAAGTAAAAACAGCTGCTTCTGGCACGCGGAGCACTTTGACGTTTACGAGCAGAAGGATTCGCGCGAGTACAACAGCGGCAGCGGCAGCAGCAGCGGCAGCAGCAGCCTTTCGTGCCCGTAGCGATAAGGAATTCGGATTCTACTTATGTGGGCGATTTACGAGCTCCCCGACGAGCGCGGAAAGACGAGCCGACCTGCATGCGGTGCAGCTCGCCGAGTAGAGAGAGAGAGCACGTGATATTAATTTCCGAAGGAGCCGAGAGAGCTTCCACGCTGCTATACCGAGGGGGGCAGAATTTTTTTGCCCTCTCGGGGAAAATTGACCGGAGAGCTGTGAGGAATTCGGCGCGGAATCTCGAAGAAATTCGAGGTTTTGACTCTCGGACGTTGCTCGAAGAAATTTGCTTGCTCGGCCGCGGGAAAACCTGCTTGTCAAATTTTAGCTCGCGCAATAAAGTGTGGAGCTGCTCGAAGAATTTCGGCTGTGGAGGGATTTTTATTGCCGGACCAGTCGAGCGGAATGTTTCCGAGTTTTTGCCAGATCTCTCGGAGGTAATCGCGATACTGCAAAGCGAGCAATTAAAGATACCATTATCGTTCGTCTCGACGAGATTCGATCGAATTTCCAATCGCCCGCCGCGACGATAATCCTAATCAATGATCGAAGCAACGCACTCGACGGCAAAAACAAAAACACTTCGCCCCAAAGGCGGACACGTTAAAAAAAGGCACACTCCCAAACTTCGAAAGATGTAACACTCGAAAAAGAGGCAAACCCGCACTTATATCCGGCACTGGAACCAGCGAGCAGTGAGAGAGACCGGAGAGGCACGTCTTCGGCTGGATGTATTGTACTGTCAACGAAAAAGCGCGCACACCTACCGAGGTAGAAACGCACGCGGGTGTAATATCCCAAAAAAGGCGAGAAGCCGGCAGCGCACGCGCTCCTCTCTCTCTCTCTCTCTCCCTCTCGCGCCGCGCTTTGCGTGCGCCGCGATCGTCCGGCTTTATAAGCCAGCTCGGATCTGCGTGGCTGCACCGACTTTTCCAGCGGCGGACTGCCGCCGCCGCCGCGAGCGGCCGATGCCGCGCGCGAGGAGGGAAAAAAGAGAAGAGAGCCCCGCGCGGAGCGTAGGCTTGCGCGAGCGACAGAGAGAGAGAGAGAGAGAGAGAGAGGAGGTTGCCGGACGGTCAGCTGACCGTCAGCGGTGATGTCAATTTTGAATCCTGCCGGGAGGAGTTGGGCTTGTTTTCGATGGCTGCCTTTTTTGTTTTCGGATTAGGGGTATGATGGGCGAGCAATTGGGTCAAGGGGAGAGGCTCGAAGATTGTATCGAGAGCTTGTACGCGGGCAAATTGTGAGTCGGGAGCTTACGATCGGCGAGCACGCGAAAAGTATATGCTTTAAAATGAAAAAAAAAAAATATTCGTGATAAATGAGTAAGTCGGTCGCAATTTTTTTCGAAGCTTTTTATTATAAGTTTGTTTTTTACAGAAGTAAGATCCTTGAAGAGAATTGTTTGATTTTTCATGACACACTAATCCTTACGCGATCATTGGAATCGTAGTCGTAATCTGAACAACCGGTTCAATCGACGTCGCTAATGCTTATACAAGAATTCGATATATTTTTAGAATCAAGTGAAAAGAACATATTTGATCATTCAGCAGATGTTATCAAATTTTGAGTGGATAATATTTAAAAAAAAAGTATAACACAAAAAGAAATGCACAAACTGTGTGAGTCACGAAGAGAATCGGTTTAAATCTACTGGCGATAAGTGTAGCTATAACTTACATGCTTCTGATTTATTGTGAGATAGAGCTTTAAAATCTTTGACTATAGTTTTTAATCAACCGTACTATTTAAGAATTTTCCAATAGTTCAAAAGCACCAATATAATTTTTAACGAAACCACGCATAAAATTTCCAATCGCCAAAATTAAACGCACCTTACGAACAATCACAACCAAACCGTTTTCCCAGCCACTCCACCCTCCCCCGACCGCCGTCCGCGGCGAAAAATCATCGACGAACACTCCACTCCGCGGCCGGAAACGCGCAGAATAAACAAAACAAACAGCGCAGGCCAGCGGCGCGTAACTGACGGTCAGTCGTCGGGCTGGCGTCCCAGCACGTGGCGCGATCCGCACCGGGTAGGCCGCAGCACCCACACACACAAACACACACGTCCGCAGGACGATCGCTCGGCGCGGCGGGGGAAGCGATCGGAGCGCGTCTGCGCTGACACTAGCGATTCTCGGGCCGGCGTGCCGGCTAAAAAACCATTCGATGACCTCATCACCACACGCGGCCCTCTCTCTCTCTCTGTGTCACCACTACTAGCCATACTGAAAACGTATGGACCGAGGACTAAGCTCCCGAGGGAGCTGCAGGTGAGTTTTGAGCCAGCTTTGGGCTCTCGTTGATTTACGGCCGAGCGGGAAGAGGGTTCTGGGGTGGATCGTTTCGCGTTGCCGTTTGGGTGGTTGGAGGAGCGTGCCGGGTGATTTTGGTGCCGGCATTCTGTCAAGTGGATACGTATTCTGCACTGCTAAAATTTGGGAACTGCTGAGTGGTACTTGTGTCCGAGGAAAGGAAATCAAGTACCAAGTGATTATCATGGATTTGAAATCTGCATGAAACCATTAGTTATAAATTGTTTGTTGTGTAATTAAATATATATCGAAATGAATTAAATTTATGATAAGAGCACGTAACTGATATTATGACTCATTTCTTCAAGCAATGCAGCAAAGAATACTTTTAAGAGCTTCGCTCAATTTTTTACAAATAATGCATGATTTATGTAACACGATTGCAGACTTCTTTTTAAAAGGCGCTTGCATATTTTCAGTAAAAAACAAAATCGTGTTTCTTGCTCTAAAACGAAGATTATTATGTAAAATTTTCAACAAAAAACGCTTTTTTCGCCTCTATTATTTTTCTGTTCAAATCTAATTGAATAAGCGTTATTTGAGTTTTAGAAATAATTAAACTTTTCATTATTTCTAAAACAAGCTTTAAACTTTATATATAGCTAAACTATTTTTATAATAAAAATAAAAAAATCAATGAAAGTTGTTATCGACAAAGTCGATTTCCAACTGTTTTATATATATATATACACTTTCTACTTCAACGAATCCACTTTAGCAACAAACCTTAAAAACGTTTCATACCACATTTTTAAAGGGAGATTATGATTTATGCGAAGTAATTTTAATAGTACGATTACAGCGGAATTTTCGGTGGTATTTCACCTTCAATTTATTTCCATTACCCCGACAATAAAATATAACATTTGCTGTAATGCGTCGGTTTCCATCAAAACGCCGTACGCCGCGGCGAGGGCAAGCATATTATATATGCGCTTTTGAATCTGGCCACAATGGAAAGAAAACCTTCAATAAATCATTTCATTTTCATATGTATAAAACTGAAACCGCACGAATACACGTAATATATAATTTGCGTTACGCGAAAATATTTGACCGTCAATGTTAAATTGTGACGCACAACAATGCGAAGTCAGGTGAATTAATTGAACCGCTTGAAATATATTGACACTGCAATAAAAGTAAAATCAATTTGTTTCGAATTTATGTTATTAGAATTGCGTACTGTTTCTCGAGGCATGTTTATTTAATATAAATATAAAATATCAAACTTACTGTGCGCTCGGAACGCTTTATTGATATTGCCTCGAGCCAAGTTATAAATAAATTTTAATAAAAGTTTTACCTGCTCGTACAATGTAATAGTTAAATTATTTCAAATATGTGCCACGAACATTGTAGGCAAAGAGTAATAGTCTCTTCATTATCGTAAATCTGAGTATAATTTCAATGAAATATTGATAATATTTCGAAGTTCTTGTTAAATAGTACCCAATAAATCAACTTGTTTTAACAACTTATAATGTAAATAAAAATAGTGATTCCTAAAAAAATTGATTTATTAGTATACTTATTTATGCTTTATCATAGCAGAGTCGCAAAAAATAACTATTCCGTAAATGTAATCAAATGATATAAAACACTTTGTATAAAAAGTATTAATATGCGAAACTCGGTAAACTATTTTAAAATTTATATTAGAACTCATAATTAAACGTTATTCAAGTGACCTCGGCATTACTTTCTCTATTATAGCATTTTTTTTAATAAATGTTTTTTCTATAAATATCTTCTTTTTAATATACACTTTACGCTCCCCTGATTTCGAAAGGTCTTTTCCGCTCAGCTTTTATATGTTCAAACTCCTTGTAAAACTTCGTACATAAATGAATACTTTTTCATTTAATACAAATTTACAAACTCGTGGAAAATTAAAAAGTCAGCAATTTTTAAATAATCTACTTATACTAAATTAATTAACAATTGTTAACCTACAAAACACCATCTTTCCATTATCCTATAAATAATCAAACATCTCAGACGTACCACATCTCAAATACCAAGCAGAACCATCAAAGTTCAGCCGCAAACACGAAATCCGAATTGCATCCTCTTTCGGCTACTCCGAGCGCAATAAAAAAACCCCTCGAAAAGCGGCGGCGTAAAAAGTTTGCGTGGCAACAACTCATCGATTCCGGCCGGCAGGTTCGCGATCCTTGAGGAAACTAATCAGAAGTTCACCTCGAGCGCACCGCAACGAGAATCGCCCGGTGCACTTTGCCGAGTGCGCCTAATTAATTTCCATGTGAGAGCGGAGACTGCGCTGCATGCGGCAATTGCGCGATTGGGCGCACAAATCTAAGGGTGATAAATATTGCCCGCCAAAACGCCGAAGGAGGCGGGGAGTCGCTAATTGATTTCATTTGCGCGGAGAGCTTTGACTGAAACGAGATTGAATTTAGAGGAGAGCTCTGCATCGATGGTGTTTGTGCCACCTGTTACTTCCAGGAAAAGCGTTTGGTAAGGAGAAAGCGATTGAGTATAATCCAGTTCTATTTTTTAATTCTATGGTTTATAAAATGCAATATATTTTTAGTGTTAAAAATTGTCTTAAAAAAATAATATAGGAAGTTCGAATAAAAAAGACGAAAATTCTATTAAAAACAACTTACATATGGAAGAGCATGAGATATTATAATTAGTACGTATTAACTTTAAAATATTTCAAAAAGTTATAAGCAGAAGGTCTATTTTTTTTGCAAATCTGAAAAAGAGTTCTATTATAAAATAAGCGAATGATTATAACTATATATTACACAAAAAAACATAATCTAGGTTATAAACAATTTCAAAAAATAATCTAACAGGAATATTTGCATATTTAATACATATTTGCTCGAACTATTTTATGCTCCTGAAAAAATAGTTTATTTTTTCAAATATACTTACCTCTATCAGTGACTATCATTGTAAACCACCTTGATCCACCTCGTTGTTACTTGAATTTTGAAGAGTTCAAGATACACCCCTACGCCCACACACAAAAGCCACCTTCGTAACACAAAATTGCATCGTACAGCTACGCTAACTTCAAAAGATAGGTATAATTTAAATCGTATACATGCGAATGCGATCCACGGACGCTAAAAAAGAAATTAAATGAATTTCGAATAAACTATAATAATAAATATATAAGTATATTTAAATATAATAAATATATTTATTTTATAAAATGTAATTGTAGGCTTCCTACCTTTTTTTGTAAAAACTTTACCAGTTAAATTGTTAAATAAACAAAAAACTAATATGCAAAATATGAGCTATATAAGTGATAAATATATTTATCGTTATGCTTCCAAGAATTACTTAGCAATTCAGAATAAAAGAATATATTTATGGCATATATGCATGAAGCAGAGTAGCAGAATGAGATTATAGTTTGAAGTTGGTATTGCTGCCGCGCTTTGGTATCATTCGCTCAGAACTTTAGTTACTAGGTGGATTCTTGAACTTGAAATATTCGAACACTTTACACTTTAAAAAACAATAATAAAAGTTATATAGTTTAATACCATTACTTTTGGAAACTGTTAATTATTTAAAATAAATTTGATACAAAGTCAATCACTATGTATGTTATTTTATAAATGAAAAGGCATTGTTTACATTTTAAGGTTAAATGTTTATAAATATCAATTTTGATTTAATTAAAATAAATATTACTTATAAAAGTTGCTAAATGATATTATTTTTGGTTATTTAGTTTGGATACAACGGATATGATTTTTAGTGTATATTAATCAACGTTATGAAATATGAAAAAGCATAAAAGTAAAGATCGACACAAGAAGTCAAGTCATTCTAAGAAGGAACGTCACTTAAAAAAAAAAGATAAGAAATACAATGATGATGAAAAATATGAAAAGAATGAAGATGAAAAATACACCAAAGACGAAGAATATACCACAAAATCACATAACAAGAAAAAGTATAACTACAGTTCTGGAGATAGTTCTTCTACCAGTGATGAGGATCGTAATAAAAGAAATATAAAAAAAAATTACTCAGATAGTTCTAGCAGTTCTTCAAGTAGTGAAGATGAATATCATAAACGAAAAAGTCGTAGAGATTGTTCTGGAGAAAAAAATTATAAACATAGAGCGAATTCTCAAGAATTGAACACAAGTTTAGATTTATATAAAAAAAGTAGTCATCAATGTATTGATTTATCTAAGGAAGATGCAGGACCATCAAGAGAAACTACAAATTATTATTCTCGAAAACATGAAAGAAGGAAAGACTCAGTAAGTTCTGAAGAAGATTCAGACTCAGACTTTACTTTTTTGAAATACAGGCACGATTTGAATAGATCGATTTCACATTTTGGTTTAATCAAAGATACAGAACAATTTTGGTCATTTGTAAAAAAATATGAATTAATAAAAAAGCAAGTGAGAAGATCTAGAAAAAATAACACCAACAATTCTCATTCATCAGGGATATCAAACATCTATGATGAAACGCTTCGCTTTAATTTTAACATTAATTATCGTACTCAAGAGCTTTTTATGAGAGTTCAAGAAATTGAAGAATTAACAAGAGAAAGACTTAGAAGATTTAAAGGTATTATTACAGCATATCTAGATTTTAAGCAGAAAGAAAAATTTCAAAAGTTGAAAAAACTTAGAAGAGAACAAGCAAACCTGCCTGTTGCTCAATACAAAGATGAAATCATCACATCTGTTAAAAATGAAAGGGTTGTTATTATTGCTGGAGATACTGGTTGTGGAAAGTCAACTCAAGTACCTCAATATTTATATGCAGCTGGTTTTGGTAAAATTGGTGAGTATTTGAAATTTACTCACTTATATTAAACTAATATTTCAGAGTTACTAAATAGTTGTCATCAATTTAATTTCAGCTTGTACTCAACCTAGAAGAATAGCATGTATTTCATTAGCAAAGCGAGTTGCCTATGAAACATTAACAGAAAATAAAAATGAAGTTGGTTATCAAATCAGATTTGAGAAGCAAAGAAATCAGGACACAAAAATTACTTTTATTACAGAAGGTCTGCTTTTAAGACAAGTAAGCTTTTTTTTAAAAGATAATTTAAAATTTAAAATTATTATTATTTCATTAAAAATTATTTAAAAATATGCAGGTTTCTGGAGAAGCAGAACTTTCTCAATATGATGTCATAGTTTTAGATGAAGTTCACGAACGTCATTTACATGGAGATTTTTTGCTTGGTATTATGAAATGCCTTATTCACCAAAGGACTGACTTAAAATTGGTTTTAATGTCAGCTACGATTAATATAGATCTTTTTAGCCATTATTTTGCAAATGAAGATGTTAAAGTTTTACAAGTAAGTTCAGTCTAAAATTAAAATCTTAAAATCCTACCATGAAAAAGAGCACTTTTACACATAATTTCTTTTAGGTTCCAGGAAGATTGTATCCTATTCAATTAATCTATAGACCCGTACTTATTGAAGATAAATATTCAAAGTCTGAAAGGTTCAATCCAAGCCCATATATTCAGATTATGCAAATAATTGATAGACAATATCCAAGTAAGACAATTTTTAAAACATTAAATTATTTTGGTCTATTTACAATAAAATACTAATAATAACATATTTATTTTAGAGACTGAGAGAGGAGATCTGCTTATCTTTTTAAGTGGAATGAGTGAAATTACAGCAGTAGTGGATGCTGCCAAAGAATACAGTAGAAAAGAAAATAATTGGATTGTTTTACCTTTACATAGTACACTTTCTATAGCAGATCAGGATAAGGTAAGAAAATGATTAAATTTATGGACCTTAGAATTCAAACAAATTTTTTTATATTTATTTGATTTATTAGGTATTTGGCTATACACCTGAAGGAGTTCGAAAATGTATTGTATCAACAAATATAGCTGAAACTTCAATCACTATAGATGGGATACGATTTGTAGCTGATAGTGGAAAAGTCAAAGAAATGAGTTATGATCCTACTTGTAAAATGCAAAAGTTAAAAGAATTTTGGATTAGTAAAGCCAGTGCTGAACAACGAAAAGGAAGAGCTGGAAGAACTGGACCAGGAGTTTGTTATAGGTAATTTTTAAAGTTTAAATAATTATAATTTGATTAATAGTGAAAGTTGTTAAAAAATACAGACAGTAAAAATGAATTCTATTTTTCATCAGACTATACTCTGGCGATGATTATTCTGCGTTTGAAAAATACTCGACGCCAGAATTACAAAGAGTTCCACTTGATTCATCTTTACTTCAAATGATTGCTATGGGTTTACCTGATCCACGAAAATTTCCATTCATAGAACCTCCTCCAGCTGAAAGCATAGAAAATTCTATTTTGTCATTAAAAGAGCACGTACGTTTACGAAAAAATTCAATTATACTTTATTAGCATTTTTCGAATCATTAAATTATTTTTTAATGTTTTGTTTCAGGCCGCCTTAACAGAGAACGAAAAATTAACAAGCATTGGAAAAACTTTAGCAAGACTTCCGGTAGACATAACTATTGGAAAAATGTTAATTATGGGTTCACTATTTCATCAAGTTGAACCTGTGTTATCACTTGCTGCTGCTTTAAGTGTACAAAGTCCTTTCACAAATAAAGCCTATAGAGATCTTGATTGCGAGGTAAGTAATAATTCAATTACAAAAATATAAATATTTAACAAAATATCTTTATTAAAATGTAAAGTTTTTTCAAATTTTTCAAACTTAACCTTTTTTGTATTACTTTCAACTATTAGACAGCAAGGAAAAACTTGGAATCAGATCATGGTGATCCAATAACATTGCTAAATGCTTATAAAGAATGGTTAGAAGTAAAGCATACAAACAGTGGAGAAGTACGCTCTGGTGGCAGTAACAGTAAAAAGTGGTGTAAAAGAAGAGGATTAGAAGAGCAAAGATTTTATGAGATAACTAAGCTTCGAACTCAGTTCAAAGATTTACTTGAAGTAAGTTATTTAACGCTATTTTTTAAGTATTTTTAAGTTGTATAAATAAAATAAATAATAATTTTCTTCAAGGATTGTAATTTATTACAAGGAACTGATATCAACTCTGAGATGACGAGTTCTGAACGAACTATGAGACATGGAGAATTAAAATTATTACGATCTTTAAAACGATCCTATAAGCAAAATGATTCTAGAAAACGAAAACAATTAAAGATTGATGATGATAACATAAGGATAGAAGATGATAAAGATGACGATGAAGAAATTGATATCAAAGATATTGAATTTAGAATGAAAAATGACTACTCGCAAGTTAGTAATCTGGTATCAGCCTCTACCGCATGCAGCTACAGAGATATGACGATGTTAAAGTTAATTTTATGCAGCGGCTTATATCCTCAATTTGCATCGGCAGACGAATTTAATTATTGCAAGGTAACTTAAAATTTTAATATATTTTTTTTTCAACCATTTAGTAATATAAATTAATATTTGTGATATCAAATCACTTTCAGACTGTAAGTGAACAACTATTTCATACAAAAGTAAAACCATTTGTTGCCCTGCACCCAATGAGCTTTTTTGGAACACATCCTCAAATTTTGCAACTAGAAGAACCAGATATAGTTACAATTCCAGGATTTAAATCAAAAACTCCAGTCAGTCCTAAACATCAATTATTGATATATTTGTAAGTTTTCAAATTGTTATAATTTAATGGACTGCTTTTAAATTAAATGGAATTATTTTTTTAATTATGTGCAGGTCATTATTAGAAACTACAAAACCATATTTAGTCAACACATTAAGAATGCCAGCAGCACAAACTCTACTACTTTTTTCCCAAGAAATTGACACAAATTCAACATTTACGACGTACGTCGACATTTATTGTATTTTTATTTTTGATAAAATTGGGAAAAATTTCAATTATAAAGCTATTAAAAATAATTGTTACTTTTAGGATTGTATGTGATTCCTGGATTTCTTTGGATTTCCCAACTCCGGATAGTGGTGCAATTCTTTTATTACAAGCTGCTAAGCTGAGACAAAAATGGGATCAATTGTTAAATTTACAATTACAAGGTAAAGTATCTCAAACAAAAATAATATAAACATCATTAAGCAATACAAATAAGAATTCCATTTTCGCTATAGACTCTAGTTCTTCAGAAATAAGGAAAGAAAATATTGTAGAAATGGAATATGAATTAAGCAGAGGATTGGTAGATTTTATGCATACCTCAGTGCCATATACAATAAAGCGGTTATTAGCTGCGGATTTAAAGAGCATTTATGTTGGTAGAGGAAGTAACACTACAATCTTGAAAACAAATCCATTTTCTATTGATTATGAAATTACACCTCATGAACGAAAAGGAGGTATTCGTGTGTCAAAGCAAATTACGTTTAACAGGTAAAATATAATGATTTTGATATTGAAATTATAACTGCATTGAATCCTTACTAAATTTTTTACTTTGTATTATATTTTAGTCTGGTAGAAAGTGATTGGAGTGATAAAATAGCATGTGAAATGTTAGACATTGAATGGACGTGCCAAATTTGTGATTTTCGAAAAGCAATTTCAACTATTGAAAAGTTGCAACATATGAGTACTTGCAACCAAGAAAATACTGATAAAAAATCAGTGAAATCTTCAATGCTAGAAGCAAAAAAGAAAAATGCGATTGCCTATGAATGTAAAGAGTGCCAAAAGACATTATATCTTGCACCAACTGAAATCTTAAGACATAGAAAACAACATGAAAAGTAGATATAAACAAGTCGTGAGCATTTTTTATACAATATAGTGCATAAATGTAATCTGTTAATGAATTGATATTGTAAAAAAAACGATATTAGATAGATATTTATAAAAAGAGTCAGATAAAATGAATTTTATAGAAAATATTACAAAAAATTATTCGTATATATTTTTAAGAATAAATAAAAACGACACTTATATTAAATAAACTTTGTGAATTTAGTGACTGAATATATAAATAATAATTTAGTAAATAATTTCTTATTGATTTAACAAACAGATTTATTAATAACGCTCATGTCCAAGGTAAAAAATTTGAATACATAAAGCAGCCAAGGACTGCATATCCTAAGAAGTATCCATAAATTAGTTTCTGTTTTAGTGTATATTGTCGTTGCGTCAAAAAGAACACTTTCCATTTCGAAAATAAGTTTTCTGGACTTTCATAATCTATTTGTTTAATTTTCTTAGATCTGTCTTCTTGTAAAGTTACCAATGCACAATACCAATATAATAAAGGACTAGCAGAACACAAAAGTCTCGTACTTACTTGAATATGTACAAAGAAAATGCAAAACAGTGATAAAAATAATCCATGTACCACGAAAACAAACATTTCTAACGCATATCTTTCATAAGAGGTTTGTTGTTTTCTCTTATCGATACCGGTAAAAAATTCCAAAGTACAAAATTTGGATCTATGTTCTCTAATATATTCCAAGGTGTGTTTTATTATTAAGTACAAAATATGAAAAGCAAGCACAAAATTCGGTATTTGTTTAAATTCATAATATCGTAAAAAACCTACATTCCAATACCTATTTTGTATTTCCGAGTAAGCCAAAGGTATTTTTGAATGACACCATGAAAAATCATGCTTCCCTGGTATTAATAAATTATTGTCTAATGCATGTTGTTGTACATGATATGGAAGTTCCGTAAATGTCGTTGTATTTAAGAATTCAGCTTTACAAAATTTAGAATAGTTGTATATTTGCAAGAAGCTAAATGGTAACAGTGAACAAATCGTCAAAAATGTTATTTGAGATATACTAATAAAAATGTGTCTCAAATCGAATAATAAAGACCTCTTATTAGAATGGTAAAACTTATATTCTAGCATAAAATTTGGTATATTGGTAACTATCATATTTCTAAGCCACATATAAATAGGAAAGCCAATATTGATCAGTCCATTAGATCTTACAAGACCAGATAGGCCCAACGGTAAAAAAACGCATGGATTATTGTTACGACTTTCAAACATACTGTAAAATGTTAAATATGCGAACATTGACTCGCTGTAAAGAGCAGTAAAAAAGATACTAGCCGGATTTACACAAAATAATATTGCTGCTCTGTACGCTATTTTAGTATTCTTAAAAACTGATTCACTGAGATCATAAAGAATCAATGCTGCTTTCACAAAGCACACAAAATTAATTATAAAGCCAGATATCACAATCGTATTTGTATAATTAAGTATAGGTGGTTCTATCTGAAATACTTTAGCCAAGTATTTTGCCGACATTGGAAACAATGGAAAAAATGCAAGTGTATTTTCGTAAGTATATCCATATCTTGCAATGTGTATATAGTATTGTCCATCCCATCTTGTCAATCCTTCAAATATAAATGAAATTATATTGTCTAGACGTGAATGTTTTTCAGTTGGATCTACAGGTGTTCTAAAAGCATCTGCATTATGGTCTGGACATATTGCATTAAATATCATTTGTAATAAAATGATTAAAATTCGTGAAAGTACGGCGAACCAGAAAACCTTTTCTCTTGCTTGATACATTTTTTACTGTCTGTGTTAAACAAATCTATCTGAAAAATATTTTAATTTTTGAAATTATTACAACAATATAATTGAATGGAAAGAAAAATATTAAAAACTTAACAACCTTTAATTAAAAAAATGTTAAGTCTTATTACTCTTTGCTTATTTGAACATTTTATGTCAAAATGCATCTGAAACAAATAAAATTTGTATTTTAAAGATAAAAATCTAAAAAATAAAAGTTAAATAAGACTTTTTTTAACATAACTTAAAATTTACAACACTCTAAATTAATATATTCATTTTATTTAAGTACAAATTCATTAAATAATTTAATCAGTGCAATAATATAATTTAAAACTTTGTTCCAACGACTTTCTTGGCAAACTCTGCAATATGATGCTCTTTGGGAGTACACTCATACTCAATTTTTTCGGAGTAAGGGAAGGGGACATCTACGCCTGTACACCTAACACATGGAGCATCAAGTTGATAGAACGTTGGACTTTCCATTAAGGTTGCAACAATATCAGAACCCACACAACATCTTGGCCAACCCAACTCAACAGTCATCAACTTATGAGTTTTTGTTACTGATTTGAAAATAGTATCCCAATCCATAGGCCTTAAAGATCTTAAATTAATTACTTCAGCTTCGATTCCTTCGCCTGCCAAAATTTCAGCTGCTTTTACAGTGTAAATAGTTGCTTGTCCATGACAAGTTAAAGTTATATGTTTGCCAGGTTTTTCTATCTTTGCTTTTCCAATGTCTATCAGAAAATCTTTATCTAATGCTTGATCTGATATGGGATGTTCCAAATTATACAATACTTCACTTTCTAAAATCAGAACTGGGTCTGGATCTCTTATTCCTGCCTTAAAACAACCTCTAAAATCTTCAGGATAAGAAGGCGACATAACTTTTAAACCAGGAACATGTGTATACCATGCTGCAAAACATTGAGAATGTTGAGCTGCAAGACCTTTGGCATTACCATTAGGTCCTCGAAAAACTATAGGACATGGATATTTCCCTCCAGACATGTATAAATTTTTAGCTGCACCATTTACCACTCGATCCATAGCTTGCATCGAAAAATTATAAGTCATGAATTCACAGATTGGTCTCAATCCTGCTATAGCTGCTCCAACAGCTATTCCTGTGAAGCCTATTTCTGTGATTGGTGTATCTATAACTCTTTTATCTCCATATTTTTTCCAAAGCCCTTTGGTGATTTTATAAACACCATCAAACTGAGCTACCTCTTCACCTATAATAAACACTCTTTCATCTCTTTCCAATTCTTCATCTATTGCTGTATGCAGAGCTTCTCGATTTGATATGGTTTTTGTCGTTCTCCAGAAACCTTTGTTTTTGAATATACATATTGAAAGTAATTTAAAACCTGGTGATTTTCTTAGCAACATTCTTTTAATTTGATTGAAGTATTAATGTTCAATCACTATTCAAGAAAGTGTATTTATCAAAACTTTTTATGCAAAATTGTAGTTAGACATATATAAATTAACAAAAACAAATGAATTATAAAAAAGGAATGTTTGCATAAAAAATGCATCATTTTAGATTATTATTTAAGTAAACAACGGGAGAAAATAAAAAATGAATAATAAAATTATATTTACCTATTTATTGTTTGATCAATGAACGTTTCTGGAGGTCTATGTTTAAAGTTTATCATTGATAAAATGCTACAAATTAACTTGCATATGAAAAATTTTGTTCCATTATCAAATAAAATCCAAATTTTACATATTTTAAGGCAGTCTATCGGTTTCCTTTAGATCCATTACCTAACAGTTATTTGTAAATATTTAATCGCAAAAGTGCCGGTGACCAAGAAAACATTTGCTACGTTACTATAAATACATGACATAAACATCTATAAAAAAGTGCAATTTAAGGCAACGATTACGGAAAGCTTATCTTTTACTTTGTTTTGCGAAACAAATAAATTCTAGTTCTTTTTAACTTCTCAATAATATTACTGCGTTAATAAGTTAATAAAATTACTGGGCTAAAAAAATATTTATTATGAAATTTGTAAATATGTTGTATATAATCTATTTTGCTGTTATTTCATATATAGCAACTTCGAATTTTCCCGAATTAAATAGTAATGCGACTGCTGTATACAGTGGCGCTATACATTGGTAAAATTAGGTTAGAACTATACCTAACTTTTACACGTGCGTATAGTTCGACCTTTCACGACGTGTTTTTAACTTTCCTCGTGGTTTTAATGTCAAATAAACATGAGGATTGAAAATTGTTACTTTTGTTCGTCCAGGATATATCCTGGACACGGCATTCAGTTCGTCAGAAACGACTCCAGGGTAATTTTATATTAAACTTATTTTTTATTTTAATTTATATAGAAGTATCTAAAACTTTTGAATTTATAGGTTATGAACCTCACTGTTAGTTGTTTAGTTAATATTTTTATTATTTTTTGAAAAATAACGGAATTAACTTATTTGATCATTGTTATTTAAGTTTTTATTAAAATTTATACCATTAAATTGACTTAAATTATTAATGTTTGAATTTAAAGTTTCAAGCACATACAATTTCTTGAAATGAAATAAAATATCACTTACACACAATTTAAAATAATAAATAAAGTTTGTAAGACTAAAATTAATAAATTGTTTTTAGATATTCAGATTCTGTCGTGCAAAATGCCATTCAGCTTTCAAAAGGAAGAAGAACCCGAGGAAAGTTAAATGGACCAAAGCATTTAGGAAGACAGCTGGCAAAGAATTGGCTGTTGATCCTACATTTGAATTTGAAAAGAGAAGAAATATTCCAGTTAAATATAATAGAGAATTATGGTCTAAATCTGTTGAAGCTATGAAGAAGATAGAGACCATCAGACAAAAGAGAGTTAACACACATATTAGGCAAAGACTTACGAAAGGAAGAGAACTTGAACAAGAAAGAGACATCAAGGAAGTACAGAGAGATTTGGCGCTTATACGTTCTCCTGCAGCTTGACTCAAAGAAAGAAAGAAATTGGAAGAAGAAGAAGAAGAAAAGCAAAGGATGGAAGATAGTGACGAAGAAATGGAAGCTGAAGCGATAGCAGTAAATTAATTTTTTTTTTAATATTTAAGAAACACAATAGTTAAATAATTAAGAATACTTCAATATTATTACATTTTGTAAGTAGCAAGAAATTTATTGTACAGTTTAAACATGAAATTTGCTACTTTCAAATGTATTGTAACAACTTTTCTTTCTTTAAAAATAATTTGGTGAAAATATATTTAAATTTTTTTAAATACCGTTTTTTTAATTTTGATAAATAAATTAAATACTTATTATTTTAACTTTGTCCACTACATTACCTATTTAAAAAGTTTTCTAGTTTAGTACTTCTTCTGCAGATGGAGCTACTTTGCACTTTTTAAAATATAATTATTTGAAAAACTGGATTCTAAATGTTCAAAATCAATATTTGTTATTAAATTAATTGATTTAATTCCAATCCTAATTTATAAATTTTATATTTATAAAAATTAATTTTTATCATTATTCATTCATATCTTTAAAATATAATACGTATCTCGGACGTAAATTAGAGAATGGAACTTCTCTTATTAAATGCAAGATGTATCCAGAATGTATTATTAAAGTCTTAAGTCATAAATAAATACCTATTGCATAATATTTTTCAGAGGTTCATTTTTACTTCGTAAATAATAAATTTGCGATAAAACTTTCTGTCGCCTGTTTACGCTTATTTTGTTATGAAATACTGAAGCAATTTAAGCATGTTCTATATCGATTAACTGTTTCACCTGTAAACAATGTCATTTCACACGCAATTTCAAAAAGTAATTAAAAAAGGAGAATAAAAAAACTCAAAACTACTTGATTTAAAAGATATAACAGCTCTAAACGTAAAAGCACCCAACAGTAATCAAGAAGCACACCTGTAGATTTGAGTCGGCGCCTAAGCACATTTCGCTGTCACTCCGGTTGTGCATCGCTTCCACTCGACCCTGCAATTATAAAGGAACAAGTCGCATTCCACGGGTAAGTGCGAAGGGCCTCTCGGGGAATCAATCTCTCGAAAGGCAAAAGCGAGGCGGCGAAGGTGTCAGCCTCGATGACACTGTAAACACTCGGACGAGGGATCTCCGTTATTTGCCCATTCCAAAATGCCTTACAACAATATCAATACGCTGGAAGGATGAGTCGTTTAGTCAGAACTAATATCGCTGGGAGGCCAACCTGCTACGAGTACACACACTTGTCTTTTTCGAAATACCCGGGAAGTCTCTAAGGTCTTCCAATGAATAATTAGATGATACAAATGATTTTTCGTATAAAATTTTTACTTCGATGCGACAGCGCTCTTCATTTCAGAATCGCGATAAGTTTTCAAAATTGTTGTTGTTATTTAAATAATTAATAATCGAATGAGTTCAAATAATTTTGTATTATTTTAATATTGGCTTAACAAAATATTTACCGACAATTTATTTAATTACATCTCCGACGACAAAATCGTATATACAATGTACTTCTTTATCTATCGATTATCAATGACTCACGAGCAATATCACGAGAAAAAAATTCAGGGAAACTGCCACCCACCGCGAAATTTCCTAAAATACTCGACACTAAAACAGCAAATATCCTCCAATTAAGAAAGATGATGCCGATCGGCGCTAAATCCTCCAACTCCGACAAAAGGCGTCACGTAAAGAACACAGCCTTATACAAACCCATTTAGCACCGCTCCAGCAAACCCCTAAGCCGTCGAACAAATACAGACGCGTAACTTTTCCCAGGAGGCGGAAAATCGGGAAAAGCCAGGCAGTTTGAGAGTCGTAAGAAAACACGCACGTTCGACTCCTGGATTTTCGGCTCCTTGAGTCGGCTAAAATTTGCAGGATCACGCAGCGGAGTGAAAGCAGCGGATACATAAAGTCTTCGGTGCCCGTCGCGCGCGCCTTTGGGCGACTTCTGGGATTCGATTCGGAGAAGAAAGTTTTTTTTTTCTTTTTTCTTTTTTCTTCAAAATTACGAGGGGTTTAGATTTATTTACGCATCTATTTCCAATGCGATGCTCCACCCGAAATTTATATGCTCACTTGTATTTGGGTCACGGGACGGTAGTTTTCGAATTACGCGGCTCTGTGCTGACTTAAATATCCGTGCGATTGAATGATTTAATTTTAAACGTATGAACTGATTCCGTTTTAAATCCGATAATTCAATATTTTTTAATGAATTTTATATATATCAGCGCGAGAAAATATTTTTAGTATAAGTATAAAAGTATAAGAATTTATGATTTTTACGTAATAAGCACTAAAAATCCCTTTTATAAATATACATAATATTAACTTTTTATTTCATATTTTTGATTCTATACTTCTTTTATTATTATTATTAAACAGCAATAATTCGCTTAATTCTCTATAATAAGCATTTATTATTTATTTAAACTAAAAATATTCAGATCTTATCATAATATAGTTTCAAAAGAAACAGTGCATCGCAATAAACTATTTACCTACGATACGATCTTTATTAAATGGAATGGCACGAATCTTTTAACCTTGTACAGCTAAACTAAAATACTTTTACATCACAGTATATCTGAATCACTCTGTACTTTAAGACTTATCATTAATCTATTACGTTTAACAGATAACTCACTGTATCTAACTATTTAGGTTTACATTGCCATTGATCATAATTCGAATAGTCTTATTATGAGAGCGCCTTTACTGAACATAAATAAAAACGAATTTCAATTTTTTTTTTCTGTTTTTTAAAACTCGCTAGTTTTAAATGAATTTTTGGGTTGAGAAAACATTGAAATAATCATCGGCGACTCTGAAGTCGTTACAAAGAAAAGTAACCGGATGCTACAAATGTAGTCATAAAAAAGCAGAAAATATACGAAAGTAGTCATCACAGCAGCAAGTCTATTAAATTTATGTCTTTTCAACTTTCTTATGCTATACCGCACACAATGGTTGAGAAAACCGACGAATAAAATTATTTTCAATTTTTTGCTCTCTTAGAAATAATTATCAATTTAATTTTAATATCTCAAAGCGTAGAAATATCTTATTAAAATGCGCCGGTCCGCAGCCGAAACCTTGAAATACACAAACGACGAGCATTGCAGTTTCCTCATTAAGATTTTCAGCTCGAATCCGGAAAACAATTACAACGCGCGATAAAAGGTCGGAAAAAAACGTACGTGAGCGAATGCGCGTCGGTGTATTGACCCAAGCGGAGCCGGAAATCAAAACGCGATTTGAAATTTTAATTCGCCCGGGAATGAAAATCTCGACGAAAAAAACCAGATGGGGCGGCGGCGACAATCGGAATCAAAGCCGCGCGGCTCGAAACGCTTTTTCGAGCGCGTCCGCTAATCGCGCGTTGATCGATTACACAATGAGAGAGGAACGAGTTATAACTGCGTGTAAACAGGACTGTCGTATAGAAAGAAATCGCCTCGGCTCGGAAGTTCAAAGTACGCGCCTGACAGCCGCTTAGAAATATGATGGTGAATACTTGTTTTTTCGAGAAAATCCGTTTTCAAGACTTCATTGCGTTTTAAAAGTTAATTAGTAATAATGTTACTGTTATACCGAGGTCTTTAAGCTGTCCTTCGAACGCTATAAACGCACGCGATTGTTTCGCGGGTAAAAGAACTATGAAAAACTCTGCCTTTCGTCAGTCGAGCTTCTACGTATACTAACACGGCGCAGATAAAGCCACGCTGTGGATTTATAGTGCCTCGATGAAAACTTGTTCAAAAAATAAACACGATCGAGAGTTCCTTATCTCGAAGGTACTTTTAACGCATCGTCGTTTTATGATTCTCTTTTTATATATATATATCCTTTCGACGTAAGCAAACGTGATATCGCAGACAGTCAAAATTATAAATCTAATTTCCATACATTTTATTTGTAATATTAAATAAAAAAATTTCAAGTGAAGATAAGAAAAATTACTTGAATATAATAATTGGCGTCGCGCACAAAATCTTATTATAAATTGTCAAAATATCGCAGCTGAGATCTCGCGATCGCTTCTCGGAGGTAAACCAATTAGCCAGATTAACCGCAAATAAGACAGAACGAAATCTGATATCACGATTTATTTAAAGCGCCATTATCTTTTCTTCGCGCCACCCACAATGCGATGCTATATTCTTTTAATAAACACCAATTACCCCGTCTTCGTTCCCAGACGAAAAGAAACGCGTTCTATAAAATTTAAATTTACGCTTGACAACATTTTTAATCACCGCCAACCCATAAAGACGTCCCCCGCCTGTTTCACACGCCGCCGCGCGACAAAGCCGCGAGCGAAAAAAAACTCCCTCCTCGCCGCGCTGAAAAACTATCGAAACGCAAAACAAAAATTCCCCGAGCGCAATATTTATGCCCCGCGCGCGGCTTCCCAATCCCCCATAGCCAGCCTCCTCGCGCGACCGCATAACCCTTTACGGGCCTGCTCGAAAGCACGCAAACGGGCATCGGGCCCCGGAGAACCACATAAAAAGAGGCGCGCTCGGTGTGTATGCGCGGTGCGCGTTATATATATCTACGAGTGTGGGAAAGCCGCTGCGTCGGAGGCACGCGCTGCCTCGTCCGCCTATCGGGACACACGAGACCGATCGCGCGACGGCCGTTTTTTTATATTATGCTCCCCCCGAGGAATTCGAGCGGCGGCCGCTCGGCCCGCTTTTTCGGAAGCCGAGAGCGGGCCCCCCGAGTCCACCTGATTTTGGGGGACCGGTGTGTGTGGCGCGGAGGTGGCGTGATGCTGCCCCGCTGCACCTTGTTCACGGCCCATTAGACGCCCCGGCCGAGCGGAAAGACTAGGTTTTTCGTTTCACGCGCGGAGGGGCGGCAACGGGTTCGCGAGCGTTTCGCCTGCAGTTTGGTTGGACGGCTTTGCGAGGGGATTGATTTTGGTTTCGAGCTGATTAGAAAATGGGTCAGATATTTTAGGTTTGGAAAGGATGATCTACTCTTAGGATGGACTTACAAAGAGGTACTTAATTGTTAGATAGAATAAGACAATTTCATTACCGATAATTGCAATTTTTACTGCGGAAAAAGTATTGTTTCAATTTTTATTTCTGAAACTAAACTTTTTTCTTTAAAGTAAACTAATAAAATACTTCAAAAACGCCTTGGAATCCGCAAACGTCGCCCCTCCGGGCAGCGAGACCAATCCAAATTCCAAAACTACCAAAAACTAGACCAGCAATAAGCGCGAAGCAAAACTGAAATTCCTCGCTGAAACCCGAAAGCTTTCGAGAAACCCATCATCGTCGCAAGAAGCCACCGATCATCCGTCCTCCCGGAAGACAAAGACAAAAAAGCCAGGACCGGCGGCCGCGGCATTCGGTAGTATACGACAATCGTCCGAATTCCTCGCTCGCGCGGTGCACTAAAAATCCCCGGCCGACACACCGGGCGCATGAGTAATTTCGCCCCGCGCGTTTACGCATTATAATCCTAACTGGCGCGCCGACGGCGGCGGCGTTCCTCAGATGTGACGATGATACGTACACACTTGGGAGGATCCCGACGGGCATACGTAATCAAAGAGCCTCGTGTTCGCGGTCCCGACGCCGCGCCGTTGTCATCTTATTTATACGGAGCCGCGCGGAGTGAGTTGATGTATAAACTCGGGTAGGCGCGCGAGGTAATTTTCGTTAGGAACAGAGTTGGGGCTTTGTTGGGGCCGTGATTGGACCGTTTCTTTTGGAAAGCGACGAAAGCTGGCAAAAGTAATACGAGGTACGGTTAGAATTTTTAACGAGGCCGACAGCGAGGATTTGACCTTTTTTACATAATCGTAGCTCTTTATTCGGTTTACTATGGAGGTACACGTTAGATGGAAAATTTTCGGTGAAATCGCTGCAATTGCGACGAAAGCGAATCGCAAAAAATATGTAGGAGAGAGAGAAGAATTTTATTAATTCATCTTCTTGACACTAAATAATCGTTCCTGTTAAACATCTGAAATATCCAAAGCAGAGAGTTATTAATCTTTGTTACTTTAAAAGTTTGCCCATCAATTATTAAAGAACGCTTCCCCATTCGCGATATACACCCACGATATAAGACGAAATTGCACGCACTCGTTTTCGCATCTGCAAATTAAAACCTTTTTTCATAAACCGAGAATATAATTCAGTTTTAAATTCCCACTTGGAGATAAACGAAATTACAAGAATAGTTCGGCCGTCGGCATAAAATTTAATTACAAACGATAATCGCGCCTGCCTCTGCCACCGCGGAAGACTTTTGGCGCCGCCAACCTTATACATCCTCAATCAAGCGTTTATCTCCATCTCGCTGAATGTCACTAAACGAATTACAGTTATGGCTACTCGTTTTATCACCCTCCCCGCGCTTATCTTTACAACTCTCATTACCAAAGCAAATTGTCATTGACCCGGACGCCTCGTTTTACGCGCTCGCCGTCAGGTGAAACAGCTGCGCGAACGTCCGCTCGGATTCTCATCTCCGTCCCGTTCCGCCTTGGCGAGAGTGAAATTTCACGATCTCTATAATAAATCGCGGTTACGCAAATCGCGGCGAAAAATCGTCGTCGAGGAGCGGCCGTTAAACTCAGGTGGATCCTCCGGGGGCCCCTCAATCAAGATCATCTCGAGGGGGTCGAGACCGCCGGCATTTCGATCGAGCGAGAAGCGCGCGCGGTGCTTGACACTTTTTTTTTTCGTGCGGCCTCGATATGTGTTTTGTGGACTTATATGGACGCAAATTCTTGCGGCGAGCTGCTCCCGCGGCTTTTTTTTTTCTAATTTTGTTGCTCTGTTTGCGTAGGGCGCTGCTGCTGCTTTCTCTGGAAGTATTTAAAGTGACAGTTTTTTTTTTATCGGTAGTTGAGGACGAAGCGACGTTTGGCGGTAAGTGTGCAAGTAAATATACGGTGAATGCAGCTGGAGTCGATGAGTTTTTCTTAAAAGCACACAGATGTTTAAGACGTTTAAAGAATTTCATTGTAAATCATCAATAGAATTCATAAATTATAAATAATTGCTTATAAAAAATGAGAAACTCACTAAATTTTTAAACAATATAAGTGATTGATGATGGTTTTATGTAATGAATACGTTTTCTAATAACCGCGTCTGTATTTATTGCAGATTAAAGTTTTTAATCGCCTGAGATGCAGAAATGTTGACTGGCCAGTATTTGAAATGCTCCCGAAGTAATAAATATTTTAGAACTCTTAAAATATGATTTTTGAAAACGAAAATTTTCCAAGAAATACTTTTTCATACATTATTACGAAGGTTTAATATTCTATTTATATAATATTCTAAATATACTAACTCCATAAATAACTCGAAGATTATGCAAATGAACATTTTTTCGAAGATTAGGGTTAACAAATTGTATCTAACACTTATTTACAATCTTAATTATTATTACCTTTCATTAATAATAATTAGCTTCACTTACATAACCGATTAATCTCCAACCACATTTAAAGTGATTACCTGCAATAACCCGAATCATTTTTCCCGGTACTTCCATACAGGCGTCCTGGCCTCGTACCTCGTTATCTCGAAGTTAGACGAGCCCGGGAAATGTTTTAAAATTCGACGGACGCGCCTCGTAAATCCTCGAGCAATTCCAAAAATGCGCGCATATCGAGAGGTCACGAGAGCTTATATAGCCTCGGGTGAAAACAGGAAAAAGTCGTAATCGCCTCGGCGCGCTGTCGTCGGGTTTACTAATCTCTCTCGGGGCGCATAATTCAAACAAAATTCCTTATCGCTTTTTCCGATCGCGAAAGAGACGCGGCGGCGCTCGGAAAAAAGGCGATGAAGACCTTCCTCCAATATACCTGGAGGAAAGCACACGGAGAAAGAACGATAACGCGTCAAGGTGAAGGGAGATAACGCTAATTACGATAGTGAAGATATCGGTTTTCTGGGTGCTTTGGGTAATTCACACCTCCTGCACTGAGAAATAGTTTTTACGGTCGATGAATAGTATACACATAATACCATTGCGATCGAAAGTAATTGATTATTTAGGTCGTTTAATTTTTTGTCTAAAATAAAATAAATTGGAAAATAAACAAGAAATTCGTCGCCAATAACTCACCTTCCGAAAAAAGCAAAAACCTCTTATTTCACTAATCGCCCGACATCCAAGCCCTGCGACACTTTTAACTAAGCTCTCCCGCGCTCTTCCCAGTATCCCAAATCCCCGCACTTCCTCGAGCGCTCCTCTCTCTCCCCCCGTAACCTCGTAAACTCGCCCGCATTTTTCCGAAAAAAAAAGAAGGAAGAAAGCGAGAACCGCCGACCTTTGGCACCTCCGTGAAAAAAAGACCTCGACGTGAGTAAGTGCGCGCGTCGAGTCTTACGCCAGCCGGCCGGCGCGACCGCGAAACAGAAGCCGGTCCTTTTATTTTCCGTTTTTTTTTTTTCGGGCGGAGTTTAACGATGGGGGGGGGGGGGAGCGGTAAAAACGTGCGATGCTGTACCTGCGAATTGCCCAGTAAAGAAGTTTACTGTCGCGGGCACAATGAGCTTTGTCTTTGACTTTTGCTTCTCGGGACGGCCGGGAGTTTACGCTGAATTTCAATTCCGCTTCGAGACCGTAAGTGGAAATAAAGCGGGGAAAGAAAGCATCGCCGAGCGACTGCTGTATAGACGCGCTTTGTAACGACTCTTTCGCTGTTACTTTCAGCGTGGAAAATTTTATTTCCTATTATTGTGAAATATGCTACGCGCTGCAATGGCCGTTTATTTTTTTTTTTTTTTTTTTTATAATTTTTTGGTAAATTGAAGAAGTATATGTCGAATACAGTCGGTTTAAATTATCAACTTCCTATTTTCCCACGCTTTAGACGTAATAGACTTTAATGTCAAGGTCGCTCTGTGACGCAAGTTTTCAAATAGAATTTAAAGTTGGCCAATATCGATACGCTAATTATGCGCGTATAACTGTACAAAGTGTAAATGAAATAAAACCCATTTGACTGCCGACTAAAATTACCTAAAAATTAAAAAAAAATAAAATAAATAAAACACCATCCAACTTTTCCAAAAGCGCGTCGCATTCGCAACGTCTAACTGGCTCAAAAGAGCGAGTTTGACTCGTCCCCATCCGATAATGCAGACGAGCAGGCATCTCTCTCCTCTCGTTCTCCTCCCAGCTTATCTCCTCTCTTCCTCCAAATTCATCGCGGCTTCTCGAGCCTCAACATGTCACTAATTTGTTCCCTCTAAAGATGCCCGCGTCTCTTTCTCTCTCTCTTTCTCCTCTCTGCCCCGAGGCGATACCATTACACGCGACAGCCGCGTATTCGATTCACGCTGCATTTACTTTTCGAACGAGGAACATAAATTAGCCATTCGTTGGCAGGCGTGTAACGAACACTTTGGACGGATATTTGTGAGATTAGACGGATTAGGAACGCTTTAAGTGTGCGTATATATATGTATACTCTCGGCTTTCGGCTCTCCAGAAGATATCGCGCTAGGAATTCCGTATAGCGAAGTGCCAAATTCACCGGGGATAATATGCTCTTCCTCCTTCTCTCCTCGACTTCTCTCTCAATCAGAAGGAATTTTAATAATTATACTGCTTCTTTACGATTTGTCGCGCACATAAATAGCGTGTACACGGCCCGTAAAAGCTTGTTCCGATGGATGTTTATGGTAATTTATGGAAGGTCCCCTGGCTTTTTTTTCCTCTCTCGGTGGAGATCTCACCATTTTAATATATAGGAAGCGGAATACCTCGTTACGTATTTGATTGCATATTCAAAAATTAGCGTTTCCAGCTAAAAAAAAAGGAAAAAAAAATATCAAATTTCCTCGTGTAGCGGATAGGCGTTAACTTCAATGACGCAAGGATTCTTAGTTATGTTGTCCATTATGCGTCAATCAAGACTTCGCATTATTTTATTGTTGCTTAATTATGTATAATTTAATTAAACTTTTTTCACCATAAAAATTAGCATAATTACGTAAAAACCCTATTAAAATTCCTTTAATACACCAATTACACAATTAAATATTCGCACGCAACAGCCGCCAGATTTAAATAAATTTTCTTTTTTTTCTCTTCTGCAACTCCTCGTATACATTATAAAATCGTTTAAACGCCAAAAGAATATATATATATCCCTCCTTATCGAGCGCTCCTCTCGTCCGAGGGTGGCACTTTCGTAATCAATCACGCGATATACCACCAGCCATCCAATGACATCAGTCCGCGACTATATATCTCAAAAAATAATGACCGCACACGAGCCTCTCGATCTATCTTATAAACTTTTATTACAATCGAGCGACGTCTCTCGCGACATTATTTCATCGTCGCCCCCCCTGCACATTCTTGCAAACTGGCGTCACCCTCGAAAAAAAATCCATTTCCCATCCTGTGGCAGAGTCGCTCATCCGGGAATCGGGTCAACGGAATCGAGCGGCGGCCGGTCGCGAAAGGCGGCGGCGGCGGCGCTTTTCTGGAGCGACGCGCGGCGCGAATGCTAATCGCGCCTTTTTTCTTTTTTTTACGTCTGGGCCGTCTTATCGCGCGGTGTCAATCGCCGCCGCTCCGCAGGTGTCCCGATGCCGCGGGGCTGTCCGACGCGAGATGCGCGCCGCGCGGCGAGAAGCGTCACAAGTCGCTTTCATTTGCCGAGCGCTCGCACTTTAATGCCGGGTAAACGATGTGGGATCGAGCGGGGGGCTATATATAGTCCCTCTCGCGGGGGGATGAGTGATAGATTGCCGGAGGGGAGGAGCTCGAGGTGTAAATATAGATTTCGATGCTGTCAAAATAGACTTTGCGCCGGGGATGATTTTTTGTTGTTGTCGATTGGGTGTGATTTTTGTCCGCTCGGTGGAGAGAGATGTTTTACGCGTTCGAGCAGTTTTTGATGGTTTCGAAGTCTCGACGAAGTTCTACGAGGATCGAGAAATAAAACTGGTCCGATATAAAAGTTAACATCGCGCGGTCTTAATTACGTTGTCTTAACTTTGACAATAAAAACGAAAACTTAAATTATAAAATAGGATCATTGATACTTGAGTCAAGGTTCTTCGTCTATTAACAAACGTAATTGCCGAAATTCTTTAGTACCCATCCTAATTTACGGCAGTCCAACGATAAAAGGAAAGAAGAAAGCTTAAAGCCAGGCAGTAAAAGAACAACGAGCTCAAAATAAATAATAATCTTGACCCAATTCCTGGATATTATAACCCGGACGATTGCAATATAGTATCCCCCAGATAGCGCTTCGATCACTCGAGCGCCGCAATCAAGCGGCATTGGCACCTGCGCGCGCGCAAAAAAAAAAACAAAAAAAAAAGTCCGACAGCCTCCTCTCTCAAATATTGACTCTTCGCGTTTCCCCACGTATAGCGATCGCGACGTGCAATAAATCGGCGGCTCGTCTCGGGGCCGGCAACAACGAGTTTTCGCGGAATTTTCTGCCGCCGGAGAAAACGAGCGGCTGCCGGTGTTGTGCTCGGCCTCTGTACTTCGAGGCTTTCTCACGCTGGTTCAAAGCGCGATCGTGACGCGTGCAGAGCCGTTATCGCCGCCGCCGCCGCCGCCGCTGCTTTCTGGCCCGGGGGCGTACCGAAACGCACTCAGGAGAGGTGCGAGAGCGCGAGGCGCCGAGGCCGTGTATAACCAATTTCGCCGCCGCGGAATCCCTCGGAGGCCGGTTGGCTCTTCTATTCAATTGCCGGCAATTGACGCGGCTTTATCGAGTTTTCGGGCCCCGTTTCTCGGGCCGGCGACGGGACCGATATTAAACGGCACCGGCGATTGTCACGCTCGGCTATAAAAGTCTATTGGACGATGATGGGATGTCGGCGTTCGGTGGATGGCGTTTGATGTCGGGAGGAGGCGGTGACGTCAGCTCGGTAAACGCGGTGACGATTTTGCATCGTGTGAACGCCGGGGAGTCGAGCCTGCTTGAGTGTAAATAAATTTTCACTCGTTTTACATTTATGTATTAAAAGGCCGTTACTTGGGTTGGAGAGTTTTCTCGCTTTGAATGGTATAAAAGGCATAATTGAAAGTATGTGGAAAACGTGTTTTCACTGTTTTATTGAATTAAAACTATGCGTAATGGATTGGTAAAATTGCTTGTATATGAATATTTTTTATAAAGCTTCGGTTATGCAATCAATAAAAAATCATGCTCGGTATTAAAGCTTTGAAATATTGAATAAAACGCTTAAAAAGACACGCGGAGAATTGTTCCTTTTTCAACACGGTCGAAAGAAGGAAGAAAAACCTCTCAGAAGAATCTTGTCATACTCTCTAAGCATGTGATTCAACAGATTATGAAACCGACTGGCATAAGAAGTTTAAAGTAACAAATCGAATATTTCCTATCACTGATTCCATTCTTCTTCTTTCTGAATACATTAAAGGGTGCTAAGAGCTATTGTAAAATCCAAAGAATAAAAAAGACGGCTTGCATTCAAAATGCAGTGAATCCTTATTTTGTAATACCCCGAATAGGTGAGAATTTCAAAGGTTCACAATTATCAGTAAATAATCGGTCGGAAATCGACTGGCAACCCACAAAAATGTAGTCGCAGCACGACAAATTAAGCGCTAAAACAGAAACCCCGTCGTCACAATACTCAAAGAATACACAATAGCCGCATTCACGTAAGAGCCGCGAGCGCACTCGGCGCGTCCAGTACCCAGGATGCACCCTAGGCAAACGAGAAGAGAAAGAAACAGCCAAAGTGCTTCCTCATCTGCTCGGGCCGCTGCTCTCCTCGCGACGGACAGTCGGTAGCGAGACGCACACACACTCACACGCACACTTACGCGGCTCTAGGCTCGATCCGAAGATTCAGCGATTCCCAAGACGAGTATTAGTATTTCCGCCGCGAGGCATTTCGTCTTGTTCTCTCTCCATCTCTCTCTCTCTCTGCCTCCCTCCCTGTTCCGCCTCGGCGGCGGCTCTTCGTGTGAGGTTTCTCGAAGGACGCTCTCTCGCGCGATGTGTGTACCTGTCCGCGTGCGTATATGCATATCGCCGCCGCCGCCGCCGACGACGACGACGAGAGAACCCGGGGATTTTAATTCCAGGCAGAAAGAGCCCCGGCCATGGGAAATTTATGTGCATTCCGCGCGTATATCTTTCACTTTTACGCCAAGTCAATGGGCGAATCGGGAGAGAGATAGAGAGAGAGAGAGAGAGAAAGAGAGACGAAGGAGTTTTTACCCTAATGAAACGTCGCCGAGTGATGTCTTTATACGAGGCGAGCCTCAAGGATCCGAGCGCCAAGATAGTCCAAGGATGCGCGCCGGGATTAGCGCGGGGATCGATTGCGGACTCGAGAATGAGCATATAAAACTTGCGAAATTCGGAAGGCGGGTTACGTCGGGAACGTGTTTCACTCGTTAATGAAACGGCGCGCGGCTTCTGAATGAACGGACACCGGAGTCGGAATTGTTATTCAGGAAAGTTTTTTGCGCGTCCAGCTGTGGATGTTAAGCTAATTTAAATTAACTGAGTTTGTGCAGAAATTTATTATTTTTTGAATCAGTTTCTTAGTAAACTGTTAAGAAAGTTGGCTGGAACAATCGTATATGTATCAAAAAAATGAACATCTAATTATGTTGCAATTACATCCACTCCACGCGTGACAAATTATTCAACTATTTAATTAATTTTTTGGAAGTTCTTTGTAAATTGAATCTGTAATTATTGGACATATTTTTCTGGAAATCTGGAAAAATTAAATTCACTTTGTTTTTAAAATTCTTAACATAAAATTTTACAGTTTATCTAGTAACATTTATTTTGTTTTAACTAACTTAGCTGCTTTTATATTTAATTTCTTTATTTCTTAATCACGATTTGGCATAAGTCTACTGAATCATATATTTTCAGTAAGAGCTTTTTTAACGTTTTCATAAACATACCTTTATTTTTTTTGAAATTGTGTCCACTCATGTTAATGCAACACTAGCGAATCTTCCTCGCTCGTCCATTTTTAATTTCTCCGTTGGGTTTGAAAATATCAACCGAATATCTCCAGCCACATACCAGACAACCGTTACAAAAAAGAAGTTGCACAAAACTACGAAAAGCTTACGAGCTGCCGTTCCCCCGATCGATTCGTCCTCTCGCCACTCACCGGGCAGAAAATAGAATTCCCCCGATCCGCCACCCAAAAAATCAGAAGCGTCTCGCCTAGCCTAATGAGCCTCGCCACGCCCTCAAATCATAAATAACACCGATCCGCATAATGAAAAAAGTTCGATTCCTCCGCGCGCGGCGAGGCATTCCAAGCGTCCGCGCAGCTACCGGAGAACGAGGTAAAAAAAAAGGAGAAAAAAAATAGGTAGCCCGGGCAGCCAGAAGCTACACGCGGGATCGCGACGAAAATAAAAAGGAGAGAGAGACGCGCAAAAGGAGGATGTATTCTTTACCCGATCGAAGGTTCCCCTCCCCCCGCCGTCACGCGCGCCTCATTATTGCCGCCGCCTTAGCGAATAATCCGCTCGGCCGGGTCGCGAGAGGTGCGCGGGTGGGATGTAAATGAAGATGCGAAACTCTACCTGCCACCGCGCCGCCGCCGTCGCTCGGAATTCAAATCGCGCCCTCGGACACGATCCCGCCGCGCAGAGTTCCCGTTTCTCTTTTCGCTCCGGGACCCCGGCGAAATCGAAGTCTTTCTGGATACTCGGTGAATGATGAGGATAAATATATTTTACCGATACGAGACGGATTGCTGGATAAGCTTTTCAGCGCGGGAAGCTTGGAGAGGACGAGTTTCTCTTCTCGATTTTTTGAAATCGCGTCATATCTGCGTCGGGCTCTTTTTCGACTGGATAATAAATTCTCTTCAAGAAAGCTCGTTCTTTATTCTCGAGAGGTAGTTGCAATAAAGGCTTGTCCTTTGAAACTGTATTCGAAACTGAATTGTAACCCGTTTACTGAGAATCGAAGTCAGTCGCCTTGCAAAGGATATTGTTTCTCTGGCGTTACGTTGCAAAAATTTTATTTAATTTTCAACAAAATTAAAATGCTGCTCTAAAAATTGTACAATACGAGGCCTATTAACCCTGCATTCCGCGGCCTCCGGCATCGATTCACCTTCACCTCGCACTCTAATTACTCTGATTTATCGAAAAATCGCGTTCGAAAATTCTTCCGGAACTCTTGATTAGTCATTGCCCGTAACAAGAATCATCCGACACCAAAGTGACGAGCTCGCCGTTTATCTTCTTCAAAAGAAACGGCCAGATAAAGCTCCTCGGAAGGAGAGAGAGAGAAACTCTTAGCGGGCTCGATGTGAGAAAGAATTCGCAGCGCGAAACCAAACAGATTTCAACGAGGCCGCACGATACTTGCGGATTTGCGATTCCGGAGCGGCGCCGATAAACGGCGCGGCTCTTATCGAATAACAATATCTTCGCGCGCCATTGGCGGCTCTCTCTCTCTCTCTCTCTCTCTCGGTCCGCCGTCGCGCCGCCGTCCCTTCAAACACCGGATGTTTCGAGCTATCGATGTCGCGCCGCAGTAACTCGACACCCGTCACGCCGCGCATTATACGCTCGACTCGCCACCGACTCTCTGTTACTTATACGTATACGTACGTATATGTAAGTACGAGGCGGGAGAGATTTTTATTTCGCCGCGATATGCAAATCGACCGGGTGGGAGAGAGAGAGAGAAAGCGAAAAAGAGAGCCTAGAGGGAAGCGGAGATGGACGCGGGAAGGGAAGGGACGGTTAGCTGGAAAGGAGATTAATTTGTGTTTTACGAGCTCGCTTTTCAGAGTTTCTGCCGGTAAGAGCAGTTATTTCGAGTTATTAAATTGTAATTAACCGCGATTGCTACTTTTAATTAACAAAAATCGATGCGACTTTCTGGTCTGAATCCCATCGGTAAAACTTTCAACGCTTATTCCTAGCAATTCATATAGAAATTCGATATTCGTATAACAGTAATATAAAATCGGAAGGAAGCAAAATGAGAAAAGTATAACGGAAAGGCCAAATTGTAATGTTACAGATACATTCTAATCTGATGAAGAATCTCCATTATTATTCGATCCCTTAGATTCCGCTCAGGCACATTTATCATCGGTCCCTGATTTCATCTTGTTTCCTCTTCGGAAGTAAATTACACGTTTCCACTATCGGTAAACCTATACCCAATGACAGCTGCACTCTTGCGATCTTGATGATTTCATTTCGAAAGATTCCAGAGCTGCGATTGCGCGCAATTTATTATCGTTACGTTAAATTATTAGTTTCGAATTCATTTAAAGTTTAGAAATCGATTGTTCTCCTAATTTTAATTAGCGAAATTTATCCAATTTACACATTCTGAAAGTCGCACTGAAAGTTCGAATTAAAAGAATAAAGACTCTCGATTAGCATGGAAACTGAATAAAACGATTGAAAACTTTTAATTTGGCGCAAATCTAGTTATTAAGTAAACAAAAAGAAATTCGCCGCGCATAATTATCTAACGGTCGGCCTCCGAATAAGAAAGAGCTCGCCACAGTCTCGCACAGAGCCTCCTTTCATAAACACTTAAGCGCTAATCACAAATAATTACCAGCCGGCCGCCTTTGTAATTGCCGAGCAATCCGCTCCAAAGTAAACAACTAACCGCTAGGCAGAAAATTACCCTCCCTCTCTCTCTCTCTCTCTGGAACAACAAAATGGGCAGCCGATAAATCGCTTAATATCACGCTCGCATAATCGAATCACAATTTTCGCCTCGCGTGCAATTAATTTCCAGCGCGGCGCGTCTCGGGACAAAAGAACAAGAGGAGACAGAGAGAGAGAGAGAGAGATCTCGAAAACGGGTTCCGCGTCTAGTCCGCGGAGATAAGAAAGGCGTCTGCTCTTCGCACTTTAACGGGCGTTTAGCTTAACGAGCGACCATCGATTTCACGAGGCGTAAATACGCGTTATGCACGAGTGGTCGAGTGTCTCCGCGTCTGCGTTGCGACGCCGCGAAAGTATCCGCGTCCACGTGCGAGGCGATCGTCGCGGATTAAAAGTGCGCCAGACGCGCCGGAGGAAAGTTCCTATAAACTCTCGGCGCGGGGACCTTCTTTTTTTTCTCTCTCTCTCTCTCTCTCTCGTCGGGACTAGTTGCTTTAATGGTGGGGAGAGCGTTTTAATTTAGTTTTAAACGAGGCTCGTTGGAAGATAGAGGAAATACGTTGTTTGCTTGCTTTCGTTTCCCAGACTAGTTATTTACGAGGAGGCAGTTCTTTTTTTTTGCGGCGAATCGCGGCAGGAACTTACTTAGTTTCAGGTAAACGAAACGAGACTGGAAGTCTCTCTCGGGCGGTAATTACAATGCGACGTTTTAGAACTGCTTTAACGCCGTCGATGTACCGGGAATATATATTATTTTGATAAATTTAATTTAGAAAATAATTTTCCGAGATGCTTCGGCTGCAGACGCGCAAATTTTATCCTCGTGATAAAGTAATTATTGTAACATAAAATATAGATGAACATGCGAGTGTAACGGGACGAGCTACCAGTAATACTTGATGTAACGAGGCTAGATATGGCGCGTACAAGTTTTGTTACCTAGACGCGACCAAAATAGTTTACCGCGACAACAAATCCGAGCGGTGCAAAAACAATTTTCTATTACGTTTACCGCTAACCGAAAACCGATAAACAAGTCGAGAGCGCTTTTATAAACTGCGAGAGCATAGATAAAAAATTTTCGAACAAGTTGTAAACATTATCGCTGTTGAACAAGTGGCCCATTTACTCGACAATATATCTATTCGATAAATCAGGCTGTTAATGAAAAATCGTTCCAAACCCAAAACGGAGCCTTCCGTAAAAGAGCTCCTCCTCAAATTTATGTAAACCCCCGTCAAAGGGAGCATAATTGCAAAAAGTTCCGGTGGTCCCTCCAAAAAAAAGAAGAATCGTCCACCTCCTGAAAAAGAGTTTTGCGAAAACTCCGCTCCGTCGTTCAGAGCTCATTACGCTCGCATTGAAACCCGAGCGATCGCGCGCTTGACAATCGGGTCTCGGTCGAGCGGGCAGCCGCCGCCGTCGGTGGTGGTGGCGGTGGTGGTGGCATCCTCTCCTCCCTCCCCCCGCGCACCGGTTCGCGTCCACTCCCTCGACTTCCTCGAGAGACACGGGCAGGCAGCAGCAGCAGCGGCTCCGCGCCGCGTCCGGGAGTCGAGTGGCGCGCGTGCGCAGGTGCATCTCGCCGGGGCAAAGCCGCTCGCGCGCTTATCGCGCGAAACTTGTCGGCCGTCGCTCTGGTTACGATAGTGCTTTAATTGGCTATCCGTTGGCCGGAGCTCTCTCGGGTGCCGCGCGGAGAAACGCAGCTGCAGGGCGACGAGGTGGCTGCGGCTGGCCGAGTAGTATATCGGCGCCGCCGATTTTTAGCGCCCCGCTATGGAGAGCTGGAAAGCTGCGAGGGTAAATAGAGCTTTCGATTGCTTCGGGGACGGCGTTGTTAAATTTTAGCTTCCTCTTGTTCGTAAAAAAAAATCGACAACGCTTCCTCGCGAAACAGAGTAGTTTTCCAAGCCGGGCCCCGGCACTGAAACCCGATAAAAAAATCGTGTCCCGATCCGCGGCTCGCAAAGCGTCCGGCTCCCATCGCGAGAGAGAGACTCTCCCCCGGAGGAGAGCCGCGCGCAACGAGCTGCCTCGGGTCGCAGAGAAAAGAACCATGAAAAAGCCGAAAAAGTGAAGAGAAAAAGAGCGCCTTACGCCCTGCCGGCTGGCGCGAAATCAAGACCGGCAGCGGGCGAGCGAGAGAGCGCATAGCGCGCCTGTGGCGGCACGGTCGAGCGAGCTTCTCTCTCTCTCTCTCTCTCTCAGTCCACACACAGCAGCAGCAGGCAAGGAGGAGGAGGAGGCAGGCCAAATTCCTCTCCGACAGCGGCGGCGGCAGCCAGTGCGACTCGAGATTCGTACGCGCGCGGTTCATCAGTCCCCCCGAAGGTGTACATTATATCTCTCTCCACTCTCCGTGGCACGGCTGCTGCTCTCGCTCTCTCTCTCTCTCAGAGGTGAACGTCGCGACGTCGCGCGCGAGAGCCACCAGTTGCGTCGCGCGCCTCACGCTCTCGCGATATCGCTCTCTAACACTCTCTCTCACTCTGTGTCTATCTCTCTATCTCTCTCTCTCTCCCGAGGGAAGATGTGAGGCACACGTGCGCACGCACGCCGGTAGCCGGAACCGAGACCGATCGGGAGAGTATCACCCTGACTTTTGCCGAGTGCAGCCGCGGACGGAAGTGAAAACGCGGCTGGAAAAGCTCCCCGAGGGCGGAGACCCGCCGAGTGACGGTTCTTTTTTTTTTTTACTTTGTGATTTGTGTCGCGCCATTGGTAGCTTTCCGCCTTCCCTGACACTGGAGATCGGTAGTACTTTTTCAGACTGCCGCTCTGTCTTTTTTTTCTGGGGCGCAGACTGTACATCGATAAAGCTCTTTATCTGCGAAGTAAAGTGTTTTTCACGCCTGTTTCGAGTGCCACATCTGAATATATCGCCGACTGACTGACAAAATAACAGAGATCCACCTGGAGAATTCAGTGCGCTGCAAGTGTTTCGGTAGTACGGGAGATAAGACGGACTGAAAAGAAAAAAAGTTGGTGTCTCCCGAGAGTGTTGAAAACGTAATTCAAAGTGCCACTGCCTTGCCGTACTGATCAAACAATCTTGATTGCCCCCGCACAAATTATAAAAGACTCAAGATTCTTGTTAAACCGATAAAAATCGCCGAGCCGATAAAGCGATCGGTCGCGCAACCAAACAGCGATCGATCCCCGAAAAACCGAAAACCTCCGGCGCTCGAATAAAAAACTCGGTTAAAAAACTAAATCAACCCCATGTCGGCGCCAAACCCCCACTGATACCCCAATCCCTCGAGTGCATCGATCCCCTCAGCCAATCTCTCTATCTCTCTCGATCGCGAAGATCCCCCTTTGTGCTTCCACTCGCGAATGCTCGCAACCCCCGGGTCTCGGGGCGCGCGATGCACGGAGGCCCCGGCTCCGGTGGTGTCCAGCAGCAGCGACAGCATCAGCAGCAGCAGCAGCAGACGGCGGCGCGCCATCGAGGAGTCAGCGGCGTCGGCGTCGACGGCAGCGGCGGCGACGGCGGCGGCGGCGGCGGCGTAGTAGCGAGGAGAGCAGCAGCGCGCCCGCGCCCTGCGCCGCCGGAGGAGGGCCGAGGCACCGCGACGGCACACTCCGCGCCGGACCGACCGGCGAATCGCTGCCGCCGCTCTGCTGCTGCCATCACCGCCGTCTGACAGCTCGCCGAACTCGCTCGGTGGTAGCTGACACCCGGCGCTACTCACCGCAAAGGAGTGATTACGCTCAACGGCCGAGATTCTTCACCGGTGAGTGAGTCCAGAATGTTGTACTTGGGGGATTGGGAGCGACGGAGGTGCCGGCTGCCGGCGGTACATCGGCACTGCAGTTGGTTGGGGGGACAAAAAGTTTTGAGTGGTTGTAATCGTTGCATAATTTACGCTCGGCGGGACGAGAGCAAGTTTTTTTTTTTCTTCGCGCGTTTCTGAATCTTTACCGCGTTTCGCGGAGCTCGTCGACGTTGAGAAATAATATTTTAATTTACGCGCCGCACGAAAAGTTAAGTGATTTTCGTAAGGAGATAAATTTGCAATTTTACATTTGCACTCGAGGCCGCTTATCGCTTCCAAATCTCAACGACGAGGATCCGCGCGATCTCTTTTCTAATAAAAAAAACTTTTAAACAGCGCGTCTACGATTTTTATCGCCCGATTCGCAAGCGAGCAGGAAAGATCGCAGCGTTATTTTTCGGATTACGTCGAGTTTGTCGGCGCTTAATTCTCTCCTCGCCGAGAGATTCGCCGTTGCACACGTTTCTCGGGCGTTTTTGTCGGAAATAAATTCAGATCCGCGGCTGATTTTCGAACGACATCGGGCTTCTGAAAAAAAAAATGTTTGCAATTCATAATGTTTTTTTTTTTCTTTTTATTCGACTCACGGCCCCATTGTCGCGCGTTCATAGAAGATATAATAGACACTCGCCGGTGTAGATCGGAGTTCTGAACCCAAACGAATAACATTTCCTTGAAAAAAGTCAATTTTCATTCAAGGATCGCACGACGCTCTCGGCTCATGTGGAACAACATATTTTTTTGTGGCGCGATCCGTTTTATGATTTATACTTTTTGCGCCGATCGAAGTGCGCGAATGCGAATGTCTTGTCGCTTTTATTTAGCGCGAAATATTGTAATGCAATACGCGTTGGGAAACTGCGAGACTAAATGTCACGGCGCGTTTCAAATTTTTTTTTGTGCGATAATTTAGCGATTTACGTCGTGTCGTCAGCGTTTTATTCTATTTTTTACGTCATTACTAAAATCACTGTTAAGCAAGTTTTTTTTTTTGTTAATCGTTTCTGAAAGAATAGATTTTTAAAAGCCGGCCGTTCGTTAAAACTTTATTTTTCTTTTTTACTCTCACGAGAAACTTTTAATATTTATTTTCAATTTAACGGTACGAAATTTATTATTTTCCCGCATTTCACATAAAATATTTAACAAAAAAAATAATCACACGGCTACATTTAAGAAGAATAAACCGCTTTCACGCTCCTTCAACCGATTAAATTCAATACCCTCTCGAGAGTCCCAAAAATCATTTCAAACGGCTACCTCCTCTTTAGCCTCTCCGCAAAAAAGTAAAACAGCCCAAACCGCCGCGTCGAAGCGAGAAAACTTTGTAGACAAGCGGTGGTATAGAGGAAGGTCTATTTTTCGCGTCGCTCGTCTCTCTCTCTCTCTCTCTCGATTCCTTCGTTTTTCGGGGCTAAAATCTTAATCGAGTGCAAGCACCACACACACGGCGGCCGCCTCTGCAGCAAAGATCGCTCGCGTGCTGCTAATTGCACCCGCGGCGAAGGTGCCGCGCGCGCACACGCCCAGGCGTAATTACGAGGGCGCCCGGGCGCGAAAGCGAGAGAATTCCGAAACGCGCGCGTTCTCGTTCCTCCTCCTCCTCCTCTTCGCCCCCCGCGCGCAGAAAAATCGAAAGAGAGCAGCGGCGCGGCTCTCCTATTTTTACGTGAGATTTATGCACGTTAATAGCGTCAACGAGCTGTGTGTTTGCCTGCGCGCGAGGGACGCGCGGCGGGGCGGATCGCGCGCTTTTGCGAGCGCGGCGCGCTCATTACGGCTCGCGTAATTAGATGGAGCGAATTTCGGAGGTAATTAAAATTGACGCTTACGTTAAATTAGGGGCGGCGGCGGAGAGCGAGAGAAGGAGCATGGGAGCCGTCGGGATCCAAGAGTGGTTGTTTGGCCGAAAATAGAGGTTGCCCGTGTAAGTGATATTTGAGTGAAAAGGATGGTCTCAGTCTAAACAACTTAATTATTTATAACTATAAGTAAAAATAGAGAGTGCGGGCTAAAAAAAGTTCGCGGCAACGGCGGTCGAC